>VWPU01018870.1:0-45798 GCA_013398955.1 Callaeas wilsoni | reverse complement strand
CTCTCCTTTCCCCCCGCCCCGGCCTTCGGCGGTGCCGACGTGCCCCCTCCGCTGCCCCCCAAGTCTCCCCACTTGCTGTCACAGTTCCATAAGCCGAGCAACATCCAGTCGCTGCCACTCCCACCCACCCCCGGCCCCCCTCAGCCCGCAGCCGTGGTGGACACCAGGAAGAAGAGACCCGGCCGAGGCGCAGGTGAGAGCGGCACCTCTGAAGGAAGGAGCCTTTCCCCTCCCTTTGGATTTCCCGGGGGGGACCATCGGACGGTTTGGCTTGGAACGGGACCTTGAAGATGACTTAGTTCCTCAAGGTCCCCTTCCAACCCAAACCATTCTATTGCATTGGTGACTGGAGAGCGTGGATGGGTAGGGATGAAGAACACACATGGGCGGAATACCTGTAGGTTGCACGGCGTGTGATGAACACCCAAAAAACATCTGGCTTTTTGAGACGTCAGGCGGTTCTTAGCACTGAGCACACATGCTTTATAATTTAAACTGCCACTCTTGGAAGTGACATGCTGATCAGCAGAGGCAAAGTCTTAGGACCACTGGGCTGCTTCCTGCTTTTGTGTTGGCATTGGTGTGTCTCCAGCAGTGCAGTGGGTGGTACCCCAACAGGCTCAGGTAGGGCAGCAGAGTCCACACCACGGTGTCTGCCGGGTCAGTAGCTGCTCATGTGCCACCCTGCCCAAGACATCTCTCTATAGCTGTACCCATGCAGGAGCAATACTGGCAACAGCTGGGAAACACTGCAGGAGATAATGAAACAGAGATGGGGCACCTACCAGCCATAGGTGAGCAAAAGCAAATCTGGCTGCAGCCCTCTGCTGTTCAACAAAGAGAAGCAGCCAGTGCCTCCTGTGATCAAGGTGGCTGGGCCAAACGCTTCTCCAGCTACTTGGGAAGTTGGGCATTAGCCAGTATTTGCTTGAGTAGATGATAGAAGGAAATTTTATTAGACTCCTCTAATGTAATGAAAATAATAAAAAAGATGAGCCTAGATCTGTGTGGGTTTGAGAAATGGAGACAGCTACTTAATAAGGAACATCTGAAAGAGAATGTTCTGTACCCTGTATTTTAGCAGCCACATGTCAGGAGAAAGATTGCTGGTTCCCTTTGAGAGCCAGGGGAAAGGCCATGTAAGTACAGCAAATCAGGTGCCTCATGGTGATTAATGCTGCTTGGAACTCTCTGATGAACTGTTACTATGTCGAGATGCCCATTTCTCATGGTAGTTCAATTTGTATGTTTTCCATAAAATCAGCCTGCCTGTCCCTTGGTTATCTAGGAGGATAAGCAGGTTTGAGAGGCTGCTTACTCAGAGGCCTTGGGCTCCTTCCCCCTCACACGGCTCCTGTGGTAGGTCTGCCAGATGTAAACTTCGATGGCCCTTGCAACTCCTCGATGAAATGCGCAAGCCTAATGGTAACTCCATTGCATAGCTGCCAAAGTGTCAGGAAATCCTCTTTTAGACATACCACCTAGTGTGGTTGTTTCGTTGATTTCCTTTGCTTAAAGACACTGCTTGTTCTTGTGAAAGTGGAAGGATAATCTTCCCTTCCAGACTGGGACAAAACCACACTTCAGAATGTCACACTTTCCTTAGAACTGGAAATGGAAAGCCCCAGCCAGCTCCAATAGTGACTTGAATTTAATACTTAATGCTACAAATCTGTGGTCAGGCTTGACAAACAAGAGCTATGGGTATGTTTGTCCCAAATACTGCATTCTTTCTACACCCCCTCCACTTTTGTGTGTAGTTTACTGTCGGGTTTAAGTCATGATGATGTTTATATGCTGGTCTCCTGGTTTTTTTTAAGGAACCGGTGCTGGGAAGCTGGTCACACCTCCACAGCCACCAGCAAGATCCCCAACAACTGAACTTACAAGCAAGTCTGGAGTCTCAGCCTGGGCTACAGCTCATGACCCCTACACACCACTTAAAAATGGAAATGTTCACATCATTGGTAATATCATCTAAATTAAATTTCTTGGCCTTAGTTAATAATTTTAGTACAAAAGCCTGTGTGTGCCTCAGACTTTAAAAGCTCACTCAAGACTTTGTCATAACAATAACAGGGTAGTATAATAGAAACATTTTTGTACAACCTTATACAATGATAGAAAATTAAGGCTTTTTCACAGAGGATTCGAATTCAGTCAGTAGAAAAGAAAAGCACACACTACCTGCACAGTTACTTAAAAATATGAATAGTTCCCATAGTGTGCTTGTATTACCATTCTTAAAACCAGATCATGGACATTTAGAGGCTTCATTCCTGTGGGGCAAAGACCACTAAGAATTATTTTTGTGGTCTGATGAATTGGCCATTCATTTTTGTTCACAGCTACATGTCTTGAAAACCACCAAGGACTACCTCTAGTACCACAATACCATCAATGCAGGAAACTGGAATGGCAGCCAGAAGCTTAACTTCAATGTTAGTAGCAGGCAGTGATTGCAATTAAGGCAAAAAGCTTGCATGGCTCACAGAAGTACTCATCAAGACAGTTTATATGGAATGAGCCACTATCAGTTCCAGGGGAAAATAAGCAAGCATTTTTAATTGAAATTACTTGTGGCAACATTGTTAGGGTGGTTTTTGTTTGTTGGTTTTTTTTTTTTTTTTTTGAAGTTTCTCTCTAGCAGCAACTAATGTTTATTTCCTTGAAACTTCCCAGATGACTTCGAATCTAAATTTACTTTCCATTCTGTGGAAGATTTCCCCCCACCTGATGAATTCAAACCATTTCAGAAAACGTATCCCAGCAAGATACCCAGAGGTAAGTGTGTAAACATGAAAAGATCTGATCATTATCAAGAGGTTTAAAAATGGGGACGAAAAATAAAGAACTGAACCAGCATTAACATAACTGGACTGCTAGCACAGGCACACAGAGGAATGGGATTTGTCACAGTGGCAACAGGGACCAAAGATATAATGAAAAGCACTTAGTTACTTTAGAGTCTTAGCTAAAAACAAATTATGTGGCTGGACATGCAGCCTGTGTTTTTAGATTGCTTAATTTGCAAAGCCCGTGATGTTAAAAACAGTAATGTTGTAAAACAGACTTGGGCAGCTACTGAGTTGTAATTTTTTTGTTCATTAACTTGTGAAATCACAGAGAAAGGTGACTTGCTCATTGTCTTCTATCATGTATTTTGATTTAAATTCTATGCATGGTGTTTTACATACCTGAATAACAAAGGGACTTAGTACCTGAACTTTGTGAGGAAAGTCATAAATGGCTGAACCTTGCTTTACTTTTTTTTTCCTCCCTTCTTAACTTAGAAACTTAGAATCAGGTCATTGTTGTAAGAGCAGTTCACCTATCCAGCTTTGAAAATGGCTAGGTGAAAGTGCCAAAAGATCTCATGCCCATATTCTGCTTTTTATAAAACTCAGTTTTCTGTATTATTAGATCTCCAACTTTTAATTAAACCTTTTGTTTTGTTTTGTTTCCATGCTAAGGTACTTTGCATGACTTTTCATAGCAGCCTCAGTCAG
This sequence comes from Callaeas wilsoni, assembly GCA_013398955.1. Taxonomy (NCBI): domain Eukaryota; kingdom Metazoa; phylum Chordata; class Aves; order Passeriformes; family Callaeidae; genus Callaeas; species Callaeas wilsoni. Next base: position 42,289 of record VWPU01018870.1, on the reverse strand, counting down.
GCTAAATTGCCTGCTGTATATTCTGACTTTTTACTGAAGGGCTGCAGAGCACAAGCAATATGTGTGTGTGTATGTATAAATATATATATGTGTGTATGTATGTATGTGTATATCGGGGTAGCACATAAATGCAGCCTCCCTGCTGTATAACTGCATCCAAAACACCTATTTAAAATCTGTCCTATCTATTTACAGATCCCTCTAAAAGTACTCCACTACGAACACACGTGAGATGAGAAGAGTCTTCTGATGCTCTCTGGACTAGTACTAAAAAAGAAGATCAAGATAATATATAAAAAAGAAGGGGGTCTCTGTTGCAGTGATAGATTGTACTTGAGTTGCAAGTACTGCAATGTTAACATTTCTATAAACTGGAAAAACAATACAAATGATACCTTTTGAACTGGCCTACACACTACAGGAATGTTAGCACAGGCTTTTAAATTACTGTATATAGGTGAATATTTTTTAAGCAAAGCAGCATAAAATTTAAATTCTTTGTAGTGTTGAAACAATTCTCATTCTTATCATGCTGACAATGTTACCTCAGAATGTTTTGTGCTACATGCCTGTAGTTCTTTTTTCCCCTTCCATCATAATTTTTGGAAATTCTCCAGTTATTATTCAGACTTTTTCAATGAACTGTCAAACTAATATACTATCTTTAGTCTGTTTTTATGTTTCTTCAGTTCTTCCATTCTGCCTGTCCTCAGACTGCAGCAGGATGTCACTTTCATGCAGAGATGGGCCCACAATCCTTTTCTCATGAAGCATGAAGAAGAGATGCCAAGGAGTTATGGCTGCTACTGAGCCTACTTCCTAATGATTACATATCCTTATAGGATAGTGTCTGAAGAAGTCCAGCTGGTCAGGGTGGTCATGGACTTGACAAAGATGACAGAACCTTTCCGAAGTGGAGGAAAAGGAAGTTGCTCTATTGTAAGCAAGAAAAAGAAAGGGTGTGTGTGAATACACATGCTGTGATGAGTGTATGTAAGAACATGTGTCCTGTCTTTTCCTGCTGGCAAAGTGGGTATTTACCATTTCTGCCTTTACCCAGCAACTACAAGGCCTTTGGATGAGAGGTCCACGACCTACATTTTAAACAGGCAACTACAGCTACTACTGTTCACCAGCAGTGAGGATTCATTGTCCAAAACACACCACGTGGAACACTCAGCCCCCAGAGTGGTTGTTGTCTCAAATAGAGTTGGTTGGAAAAGTAACAACCTAGCAGCAGATAAGACTTGGACTACTGCTTTTAATGTTTAGACCTTGGGCAAGGTCTTTGGACCACAGATGTTCAGATCTGGTCCTAAGATGTCTGTTTCTAGCAAGAATTACCCTTATTCCTGTGCAGTTTACTGCAGTGAGAGGAGTGGTGCCAGGTCAAGGGAGGTGATTCTTCCCCTCTGCTCAGCACTAGTGAGGCCACACCTGGTGTGTGGCACACATGCTGTGTCCAAATTCTGGGCTCCCCCGTGCAAGGAAGACATGGCTGTGCTGAAGAGAGTCCTACAAAGGGCCACAAAGGTGCTGAAGGGACTGGAGCATCTCTCCAATGAGGAAAGGCTGAGAGAGCTGGGACTGTTCAGCCTGGGAAGGCTCAGAGGGGATCTCTTCAATGTACATAAATATTTGAAGGGAGGGGTATAAAGATGGAGCCAGACTCTTTTCAGTGGTGTCCAGTGACAGGACCAGAGGAAATGGGCAAGCAACCCCAACACAGGAGGCTCTGTCAGAACATCAGGAAACACTTTTTGACTGTGGGGGTGACTGAGCCTTGGAACAGGTTGCCCAGGTACCTTGTAGAGTCTCACTCCTTAAAGATACTCAAAAGCCATCTGGACTTGGTCTTGGGCAGCTGGCACTAGGTGACCCTGCTTGGCCAGGGCTGTTGGACTAGATGACTTGTAGCCATCCCTTTCAACCCCAAACACCCTTTGATTCCCCTTTTTACAGCTTTTCTGGGTTCCTAGACCTGGGTTACAACCCAAGGTACCACCAGGGGCAGAGTGGCTGGAAATATGCCTGGCACTAAAGGACCTGGGTGTGCTGGTTGCCAGTGGCTGAACAGGAGCCAGAGTGGTCAAGAAGGCCAACAACATCCTGGCTTGAGGAGGTTCAGAGGGGACCTTATCACTCTCTATAACCCAAAAGGATACTGTACTAATGTGGGGGTCAGTCACTTCTCTCAAGTAACAAGGCACAGGACAAGAGGAAATGCCTTCAAGCTGTGCCAGGGGAGGTTTCGATTCAATATTAGGAAACACTTCTTCACCAAAAAGGTGGTCAGGCATTGGAACAGGCTCCTCAGGGATGTGGTGAAGTCACCATTTAATATCTACAGGTATTTAAAAGATTTGTAGATGTGGCACTCAGGGACATGGTTTAGTGGTGGACTTGGCAGTGCTGGGTTAACAGTTGGATTCAATGATCTCAAGAGCTGTTTTCCAATATAAATGATTCCATGATTCACCAGCCTGAAAAAGAATACTGCTGTTCCAGGGCGAGTCTGGTTCTAACAGGCAGGCTATTTCAGTTATGGCATTAATTTATATAATTGCCATCAATCATTAATTTATATAATTGCCATCAATTTCCCTCAGTTAGAGCTGTAATAATGTTATAGATCACAGATGATCTTCCCTCACGATGTTGCCTTTGAACAAAACTATTTGGAAAAGACAGGTAACTGCACCTTTACATCCCTGCTTTTCTCTTTGTTCTTACAGCAGCTCAGTTATGCTGTAAGTATTCCCACACACATGCATGTTCATGGTGTGAGATGGTGGAGGGGTAAGAAGCTCTTCACTCACAGGACTCCAAGAAAGCAACATTAGTCTTTTTTCTAGGCTTTTATGATTCCTTGCTGTACATCATGTGAAAAGAAAAAAAAGAAAAAAAAAGTGGTGATGCTTTGACCAATACTGTCACAGTCATTATTGTAGTTACTAGATAAATATGCATGAATATAGTAACAAGCAGGGGTCTACATCTACATTGCTTCTCAAACAACTGGAAAAGTTGAATACTGCTTCCAAAACTATCTTGTTATAGTACTGTTAAAGGTGGCATATTGTTGGCTCTCATTTATTCTGAAATTTGTATACTTCTCTGTAGTAAGTACTTTCCTAAGGATTTTAAAACTACCTAATGCTAGACTACCTGCCAGTACATATATAAAGGAGAAGAAAATTTTACTCCATTTTTTATTACGGTTTGGGTATTTTAGAAATAAACAACATCTTTCAGGGATGAAATTAGAAATCCTGTGCATATTTGCTAGCATTACTGAAATGTTTCAATATATTTGCCATTCAAGATCAATTGAAGCTTCTGGAGATACAGAGAACCACACTGGCTGTCACCCTGCGGCAGCTGGTCCCACAGGTCCCAGTGTGTCCTTCCACTGAGACACAGCTCCGCTCAAGACCACTGGAAATGTTAAGACCATGCACTTGCTCTGGTTTCTACTGACTGCACCCAACCATGTTGCTGTACCACAGCTGTTTTTTGTTTTTAAATGCTCTACTCAACTGAAGCAAAATCAGCATAGTACTAGAAAATTACTACCTGGATCACTGTGCTCAAAACAATTTATTAATTCTGTCACATAAGCAGTTCCAAATAAGGACATAAACGCCCATGAGATAATTGCAAGTGTTGCTTTCTTCTTTCTTAAGAAACAGGCAAATAAGATATATGATGTTTGTAACAGGAACACCCACTTCTTTCACCTTGCCTCCCTCCCGACTCTCAAAGATTAGAGATCCAAGTTGTGCAAAATAGCTGTGAGAAGTGGTATATCCTAATTTTTGTCCTCTGGCTGGGGAGATCATTTTATCCCTCTTCCCTGGGTGTTCAGAAATACCCAGCTACTCCTATCAGGAGATGTGGTTTCATGGGAAATCCATTTACTTCAGTTATGGGCAGCTGGAAAAAGCACACTTCTCTTTCACCAGGGTTCATCCCACACAACATTCTCTGAAATCAAGTGTGCTTCTTGCAGTCACTCCCTCCTCTGGCAACCATACAGATCAGCTAAATTTCAGGGTTTACTTGCATATTTTCTTCTTCCATTGTCTACACTTTAAAATACTTAGACACAGGAATTGGTCCTATGATAGACAGCATGGGAGGATTTTATTGTGAATGGGAGATTATTAGGTAGGCCACATATCTTCTTGCTTGTTTTCTATAAGTGAAAAGGCCCCATGTATTTTTGTCCAATTGCCACTTGTCATATAAGGCAATACCAAAGTAATGAGTCTGAATGGAACACTTTCATTTAAAAAATCCTGAGAATGGAGTGTGCCAATATGGCAATGACTATTTCTCTGATGCACAACTCTTAGAGTTTCAACTCGAGGTGTTACTGCTTTCTCAGGAGCTTTTACTTCCTCAGTATAAAAGCCTGTGGTTCTTCACCATCCACTTTCCCAAACAGTAAAGGATTTTAACTCCGTATGTTAACTTCTACTTCCTAAAGACATAGACATCTTCTTTCAACCTCCTGTATGAAAAAAACCCACCAACCATCTTTACTGGACACAGTGTTTACTTGTTTAATTCTCAGCATTTTGCCTATCTCACTTCCACAAGAAGAAAATACAATGAAAAGCAGGTCTGCCTGTAGGACTGTGGAGGAAGGGAAGCATGCTGCAGCACTGCACTTAATATAAGGAAGCATAGGTCAGCCATTTCTAAGCCTAACCAGTGGGATTGCCACACCCACCAGCAACTCGCTGATACTTAATGGATTCATTAGCCATGTATCCCACAACAGAGATTACTAGGAACTGTTCAGCAGTACAAAGGCAGAAAGATGGGGAATAGCCAGGTATTTATCAATGTTCAGCACCTATTCCTTAAAAAAATTCCAAATTTGTAGCTTGGGTATAAATCTGACACTTTATTAATTGCATCTTAAGAACCAGTATGTGTAGATCTCTACAGCATCCAGGCTGGCTCTGCACTTCAGTAGTCAGTTCTGGAGCAGCAGCCAGGTGCACTACAAACACATGCTGCCCTAAGCTGGTGGAGGGCAAAGGCAGAACTTAACCTGGGAGACTTAATTCTGATAATTTGTACAGGCATAATGTCAGGTGCTGAGTTACTGTAACCAGATATGGCCATATGAGGCCAGCACAACAAGGTCAAGAACCACGACTTACCTTCCTGCCCGTCTCAAACTGGGATTTCAACTCTACCATTTCAACTCTGCATGAATTAGCAAGAAGAGAAAAGTGCAAGTCAGCTTTGCTGCAAGCCTAGTCCTGAGCAACAGAGGAAAAACCAGATTGCTTTCAATGACGATATGGCAATTAGCCTGATGAAGTTAATCTTTACTTTAATTGGTTGCCCAACATACATGTTTTAACATTCTGTACTAAATTAGCCAGCATGCACACAGTAATTGGACCAGTCAGTGACTTTCTCCTTTCACTATATACATACACAAACAGGAACACCACAAGATTGGACAAAGGAAAGCAATTTGTTAACCGGATACAGCTAGCAAGTAACATTTTTTCCTCTAGAAATGTTTTTTCCTGCAAAATCACAAGTGTGAAGACTTTCTTTCGAGGCTTGAAGAACATTGCAGTCTTCCAGTGAAAAGGCTAACAATAGCCACCGTAGCTGAAATGAGATAAAATTTGTTGAAAATCCATTCCAAGCAAGAGTGAAATTGAAAAAAAATCACCTGCAATGCAGCATAGGGAAAAGGGACTTTGGAGACAATCTGAGCAGGTAGAAAGGTGGGTTCGAACCCAATTCTTAACATCCTCAGCTTAGTGTAAAAGAGGAGGAGGTTCAGAATCGGATCCAACATTTCACATTCACTGGTAGAGCAGAACCTAAAGAATTGTTTGCTTACTTTATTTGAAGAACTTTAGTTCTGTGTCAACACAGTCATAGAAAAGATCCACTACTTCAGCTGGATCCAGAATCTCTGTACGAGAAAGGATATCTTCCATTGCTTCTAAACCTTGTTTCTCAAGGTCTAACATAATCCTCATCAGTTTCTGGCCTTTATCCTAAAGGCATGAAACAACCAAACTCAGTTAACCAGCAAACAAGCTCATTAAAGCATTTTACTGTTTCTCTTCTGTTGCAGAAATACTTTTTAAAATTTTTAAAAATGAAAAAACCTTTTTAAGTACAAGCTATTTGTGTTATTAGTTATTTTGGATGGCCAAAGGCTAAAAGGAACAGTCCTGGACACTTTGTGCATTAAGAAAAATAACCAAAAAGGAGTTACCAAGTTTAAAGCAAAGAAGGAACACGGTGAAAGATGGATAGAGGACAATTATATAAGGCTTGTACATAAAATAGAGAGGTAAAGCAAGTTCTTAAGCTTGTAATCCCACAAACAGAACTATATGAGAAGACTAGAAACCCTAAGAACTGCACAGATTCTGGTATTTGCGTGTGTGTCCCTCAAATCAACACCTGCAAGATGATGAATATATCTGAAATGATGTGCCATGTAACAATATTAAGACTCCAGATCCCAGGGAGGCTTTGTGTGCCATTCTGACTTACTGCTCTTTGTGTTTCTAGAAAATTCGCTGCTAGAAATGGTGTCATTTCATTTTATCCAAGCATTCTTTAAATTCTACCTTTTTTTTTTAAATGGAGAAGTGCTGTTTCTTTTGCTTGCAGCTTTCAAAACTGAGTTTCAAAAAAAAAAAAAAAAACCAAAAAGAACCAAAAAAAACCCACCACCAACATAATCATTTAGAATGAGTGGTTGTTTTGAGTTTTACGGGATTTTTCTCAGCATTTTCACCAGAAAGAGTAGAGCACTTCATCTAAGGTTTAGGCTCTCAGATGGCAGCTTTTATAGCATGAAGCCTGACTAGAAACTGCATTTCCTTTTCTACTACAACTATTGGTGTCACATTGTGGTGTCTTTAACAGGCAAGAGTTCACAAGATGCTAAGATGCCTCTTCCAGGTCTTGCCTAAATCAACATCTTGCATAATGATATGAGAGCCAGGTGCACATTAAAACAATGTTACCACAGAGGCCACAGATTTTAAATTACACCCTTCCAAGAAATTAAAAATCTAGCCCAAAATGCATTTAAATAACGTTTGTACTAGCGAAGGTCATCATAGTTTCCTTAATCAATAATGGGTAAGTCTGAATGTTGTTATGATCATAGCAAGACTCTGACCCATCCAAATACACACAGAGGAAAATTGCAGAAAAGCAAGTCCTCTGTGGAAGTTCAACACAACTATATGAGAGTCTTCCACAAATTGCCTGAATACCAATAAAAGCCTGACTGGTGTGCCCTGGTGATCTCTCCCACTGTCTCACTTCCTCAAAGCCACTTATCCAGCTTACTGCTGTAGTTGTAATTGCAAATGTCGAGAAGTTATTGAACTACCTGTCCAATGACACCTAAAGTTGTATCTCAACCATTTGGAAAAGCTATACAGAACAATCCCCTTCCTGGCTTTATTCCAAAATTATTTGCATAAGAGATCTTCAACACTAAGTTTTTACAATGGAAGGTTTTCAGCCCTCAGGTATGTATTGCATGGCACTGCAAAGTGTTGTTTCTTCTCATACGGCATTTTCAGTTAAATCTTAAAAATTAACAGAAATGCATTGAATTGCAAAACGCAAGACTTGCAAAACTGTCACGTGCAAATTATTCCTTCAAGAAAAACACCTTTCCAAACTTTGTAGTTCTTAATCCAGCATATAATTTAAATTACAACACTCCTGCTGTCATCCTATCACATAATTCTGATACCATGTTGCACTAGCCTCCAGTGTTCTAATCACTGAAAAGACTATATGCACAGCAGGGACTGAACAAGATAATCAGCTTACCAGTTTGACTTTTCATTTTGTAAAACTAATGGAGGAGAGCAACACTCTCAGGATAACAAAAACTGTGCAAAATAGCTTCTCCTTCAGAGGGCATCATTATCCAAGCTAAACTTGCAAGGATTCTAAGAATATTCAGAAAATGTTTTTCAGTGAGTGACTGCAAACTAAATTATGGAGTTAGGAACCTACATTGACTTCAATTCCTTAATTCCAGGTCCCACAGCTCTTACCTGATCATTCTCCAGGAGAGATCGGGCCCATTCATGTGCCTTGTACAATTCATGCCTACGATCAGGTTTCTCCTGGAATCGAGGTATCTTTTTAGCAGGATCATCATTGCCAAAAGAAGGAGACTGTACTTTTGGTACTAATTTTACGTCATCAACAAAAATAAAGGGTTTAAATATGGACCTGAAAGAAATGAGAATTACTGCTTGCAGTAATCAGCAAGATCTCATACATGTTATTGAAATGTTCACCAGGCTATTTTAAAATAACACATGCAAAGCAGCATAGGTAATTCATCTACACTAGGCATGGGTAAGGTTAGAGACTTGGTACTGGTCACAAGCAAAACAAATCTATGTGCTTTAAAAGAACTGAGTTTGGCAATTATTGTAAAACCTTATTACCCCTTTTTACCTATAAGATTCTCTGGTGTCCTCATACCAGTTCTGCCACTCCTTTAGAAGAGTAGTACTGATTTTCTTCTCCAAGTTTTCTGTAACAAATCTCAACATTCTGCCTTACATCAGATTTTCTCCTCTGTTCCCACTGGCACCTCTCCTCCTCCTTCCAGATTTAATTTTTTCTAAATCAGAAATAAACTCTTGTGTGGAGCAGGGAACGTTACATATCTTGCTCAGTATCAGAGGATATTGCACATAGACAGCAGCACTTTAGAGTTTTACTTCAAGAGCTGGGGGAATAAATGGCTACCAATATTGTGACATTTCTCAAACAACTTTAACACTGAGTTTGGATCTAAACTGCAGAGAGACACAAACAAAAAAACCCCATCAATACAGGATCTTCATTCCTGAGAAGCTGAGGGTAGGTTTTGGCAAGTGTATGGAACAACTGCCTCCCTTCTCTTTAGATACAGAACAACAAAGCACCCTGCATTCTGCAGTGAAGAACCTGCCAAAAGTGCAAGACTTCTGCAACACACAGTAAATAACCACTGCCGGTGTACAGTCAGCAGGCTCAGTGCTGCTACCCTTTCCATCACTGTCACGAAGCCTTGCTGACTAAGAACTTACGTGACTCACTAACTGCATTTAAAATAACGCTTTTTCAATGCATCACAGTGTAGAATAAAGCAAGGAAGGTCTCTAAACGAGGCTTTAAAGCTAGGTTTTACACCTTCAAAAGGACAGAAATCCCAACAAAATAATTTGCTCCTTTTTATAGCAAAGGATTTGCATCGAGTCAAAGAAAAGTTTGGGTAAGCAAGTTTAAAATTGACACTTAACCCTGAAAGTCAGAGTTGCATAATGCAAGCTGAGTGGAAAGTCCCTTTGGCATGGATGACTTCCACAGCCCTCAGTAAAACCTAACAATTACTACCAGTCCTCTCACAGGAATGACTGTCAACTGTTCAAGGGCACCATTTTCTTCTCCCCATAACCTCTTTACCTCAAAGCAAGTGGCAGCTCTCCTGAATAACTGCAAGTGGTTTAGTTTAATTTCTGTGAATCCCAGGTGGATTCTGTTTAAAACACAAGATAATTCATTAGTTCTTTGATGATCTGGCCCATGAGTTCCCTAATCTCCTCAGCTACTTTCAGCTAGAGAGAACACCAGGTAAACCAACTGGAAATTGTCCCTCCAATAAAAAACAAGCTGAGGATACCAGCAACTTGCAGATGTTTTGCTGTGTTAGCATTTTGATGTCATATGAAGCTACCTAGAATACACAACCCCTCTTTTACAGTTAAGACACTTCATTTGTTTCAGTTTTGCACCCACCTGTTCAAGGGAAGTGACTTGAGAAGTCCCCAGCCTCATCATCTCAACAACTTTCCAACTGGAAAGCAGCTACACTGGAATTCCTGGGTCCTCCCTAAACTGCATTTTCCCTAGAAACTCTGATTTAGGCCAAGTTCCAGATCCATTCTTTCAGCCCAGTGGCGTCTCCTTGGAATTGCAGCACGATGCAGCTCGGTAAGACAGGACTGTCAGATTGCCCATCACAGAGCACCGACTGCATTTCTGCTTAGAACATGTTCTGGAAGGACGTTCCAGTTTGGGTGGCAGGGTTTGTGTATCACCTTCCAACCCACCACCTGCTCTGCGCCCCAGAGACCCCAGTGCTGTGGCTTACCTTGAAGGGTCTGGCGTGCCAGTGAAGTAATGAATACAGGGAAAACTAGGGTCCTGAGGCAGAACAGACACTATGCTAGCTGTAGTAAGGAAAGATTCAGAGTCCACACAGACACCACTATCCTTGTCACGCAGGACATCAATCATAGCTTGTGCAGAAACGTCACCTATATGGAAGGGGGGGAAAAAATTCCTGAGTGTTCGATGGCTTGGAGCCCAGGTAAGGATTTTAGTCTGAACAAGCTTTGGCCTAAAATGGCCACTGACACTTGACATGGGCATGTCACAAATCCCAGTTAATGGTTTCTACTTAAACAATGAACATTCAGAAAGAACGTGCCTAGCTAGTAAATGAGAACGGTAGGAAGCATTAATTAGGCATGACAATTGCCAGGGAGGGAAAAATGCTATTAGAAAGGTGCTTATTCAGGAAGAAGGCTGTAATACTGCTTTAGCAGTCACTATGAAGAGACTACTTACATAAAACATCCATTTTCCTCTACCCAAGCAGGGCAGAATGACAGCACCCCGAACTTCCACTTCTCAATTTCCATTATCTCTCAGTCAAAATTTTGAAACATCATCTCACAGTCACAGAATGTTACAGCAGCAGACCTAGACACTGAGATTTTTCCCCAAACCTCTATCTACAAGAATCCCATGTTCTCACCATGCTTCCTGCATGCATCCCTCACAGCTTTTCCTCCACGGCCCCTCCATGTTTCCCCACACTGCTCCTTTGGCAGGTCAGGCTTCTTCCCCGTACTTTCTCCAAGTCTGCAGAGACTCAAACTCCATGCACAGGTGCCTCAATACACCAGGAGACACAGAATGACTCAGCAGCCTGCAAGGTTTTCAGCCGTAGCCAGCTGTCTGTAGGGGCCCTCAGGGTTTTCAGTGCTATAATCCAGGTTTATTAAGATCTTTCACCTGTAGTCCTTCCAAGTTACTGTATCTGCCTCAGACACAAACCACGCTGCCTGCAATTCTACAGCCTTAGCAAGGACTCTGCAGTGCAACAAATATCTCACCTCTACATTCTTCTAGACATTTGCCAACATGTGAAAATGCCAAGAGTCTAGTAAATTAACATCTGTAGTAAAGGGCTTTTTAGAAAATGATAATTTGTGCTGTTTTTCCATGCATGAAAGAGCAGATATATGTCAGCCATGCACTGCTGCAGGCTGGTCTTTTCAGAGGTATTTTGGCCAGCTGCAGCAAACTGAAGTCAGTAAGAAATTTGGGTCTGGAAATAAACCCTTCCTTTGATTGCAGAGAATAGGCACATTGTCTGTTCTAGCTTAGTTCTGTTCGACAATGAAAAAGGGACTTCAGTTTGCAACTGCTCTTCCTTAAACTATAATCTTAAAACTTTCCCCAAAAGGTTAAATCTACGTTTTCCCCAAAAATGCAGATTACACTGAGCTCAATCTTTTCTATGTGAGGCCATTTTTTTAAATAGTATTGTTTTAGTAGGTTCATTTAGGTAGGGCCATTAAAATTACAGGAAAGCACAAATGCAGTGGCACATCATGCACATCACAACACTGAAGGAAGTTACTTCGTAATTACAATCCTGTTTTGAAACCTTAAGCGCGACATTAAGGGCTTCATCCTAAATTGTGGCAAGTTTAGGGACAGTCTTTAGCTCTGATCTTCTTTCCTACACAGTTTACAGGTAGAGGTGTTCTCGGTCACATGTAGTTCTGGACAGAATGCCTGAAAAGGAGGCAGCAGTGACTAAAAAAACCCGGTGTGCCCACAGAAAGATCGTTCAGCACTTACCACCTTGCTTTTCTAGGCTCTCCCTGCCAGAACAACAGGCTAAATGGTCATCAGCAAGAGCGAACACTTCAGAAAAATTGAAGTCTGAGTCTCCATTCCACCAGCCTTGACTTTTCACATAATTCCTTAGTTCAGGATGCTCAGCATCAATTTTTGTAGTTAATGAAAGCTGATTGCAAATGCATTTCACTCCCTCTAGGAAGAGCCACATATTAAAAGAGAATATTAATACAGTTTTTCTGGGAGAAGCTGAAAGAAAAATGTCATTTCAATTAGGAAACAAATTAAACCATTGGTTAGGATTTACATTTGGCATGACTGTGTAACTATATAATTACACATACACAGAATTACCAATCACTGCAGGTTGCAAAGCTCAACTCCCTGTGCCCTGCTGAGATACTGACACTTGTGATTAATACTGAGATTTAGTCAGAATGCCAGTTTCACAATCCACACCTCATACATTCTGACCACAAAGCAACAGTGGCCAAAGGCACCTGCCTAATCTTTTTTCCAATAGCATATTCCACAGCCACAAGAAGGCTTGAGATCTGACTTGATTTCAAAATATATTTCAGCATATATATTCCTCAGAGAGAATAAAGCAAATGTATTGGAAGTCAGAGAAAGAGCTGATAAAGTGAAACTATAAACTAAAATAAACCCAGATTCTGGAATTTGGCACAAATCATTTCTTAGACAGAAGCAAAACCAGTGGTTGTGGAAGTTTTTAATACTGCCTTCCAAAAAAGTAAGCTTGCTTTTGTAATGCCTCATGCATGCGATTTTAATAATGGGTAACAACTTAAGGAAATTCTGTACATCATTCTGCAAAAAAAGTCCCTGTCATCCAATTCTGACTTACACTAGGGTCACTGACAGCTTATTTTGATTCACACTTTCAAACAGCATACTTTTAAGGGAATTTTCTTGACTGAAGAGATGATGAGAATATTTGTGTTCATGTCCAGCTAGGCAAGCCACTCTTTAGGAGCTCTTTAAATATTACATTTATTAACTCATGCAAAATAGTATTTCATGGGTTTGATCCACCACAAAAACCAAAATTTATCAGTCAAATAAATTTTTCTACTCAGACTAAAGAACAGTAATAGAAAGAATTTTGAAGTGCTTTTCCTTAAATTACTGTCAGAGAGCTGCTTGATAAACTACTCACTGTAAGCCTTACAGTCCTGCAGCAGTAATATTAGAACAACTCTGAGGATAGTCAGGGAAAAATATGCCTTCACACTGGGGAATGACACATTTTCCCTGTTTTAGCAGCATTTGTGCATTCATTTGAAAGCTTAAGAAGCACACTTATGGCTGCAAAGAAGAATCCCCTGAACAAAGTATGAAATATAGAGTTCTTACATAGCCAGCAGCCTTTCCTCCTGGCAGGCTGCAGGAGATGGAAACTACTTATCTGCATCTCACAGGGACCTCCTGAAGAGCAATGTGCTGGTAAAAACCAGAACAGAGCTGCAGAATCATTTCAAAAAGCTGCAAGCAGCAGATGAAGGCAACAGTTTATTTGCCAGGAAGAAGGACATGAAGGTTATGCTGATACAGCTAAAATTGCTAAATAAAACCCACTGTTCTTCAACTATCAGTCAGGCAGGTCAAGAGAAGAAGGCAGGTTGTCACTGCATAATCCCAGGAACCTCAGGAGTCAGCTGCTTTCCAGAACTGGGGTTTTACCAGGACAGCATTTTCAGTCTTCCCTCCTCTATGTTTGGTATCTGTTGGTGCCAGATAACTTGTAGGCATCCTTAAAATACAAGCTTTATTTGGGAAAACAACACCTCTGTTAAGGTAATAGATTCCTATTCAATGGCATGGACTGACAGCAGGCCATCACACAACACTGCACAGCCTGGTGGTGTTTCTTTGCACCTTCCCATATCTGCTATCTCCTACCTTTCATTTAGGGGGAAATGAGGAGAGAATTGAATGGATCTGTCATAGCTCAAGTCACGGATGACAAAAGTCCTCTTAAATACTCTGAATTTTCACTTCATTCAAACATGAGTACATTTTAAAAAGCTCTACTCTTATGAAAATAAAAATCCCTTCAAAATCAAGGTGAGAGTAAACTACGTACCGGCCTGAAACAATCATATTACATTAAGGCAGCCCATATATGCTGGAAAAGTTTTAAATAAATTCATCCACTAAGCCAGTGAATTCTAGAAGTTAGTTTGGCAGCTCTGGCTTCACACATACAGAAAAAGAAACCATTTACAAGTTTGAAGAGCAGAAAAGTATTGTTTTGCACTATCATTTAAAAAACAGGAATATGAAGGGAATATACCTATTTCAGTAAAGGAACCACCACCAGCAATCCATTCAATTTATCACCTGAGAAAAAGCCCTATTGTCAAAATTATCAATGCTTATCCTTTCCTCACAATATTTTAGATTTGTAAGTAATAATTTGGGCATCAACTCCATAAAAAAAAACAAACATTGACATGTTCCAAACAGGAAATACTCCTGGGAAAATACACCTATCAAATATAAAAATTATTATTATTATTTCATAGTTTATGCATAAAGGCAACAATCTCCATCTTCACAGAAAATGCTAAGTTACATCAGCCAATGCAAATCAACACATAAAAAAAAATCAGAGTAGTACAAACATAGAAGACTAAAATTGCATTCATTAGTCACTTATTTAAACTTACTGACTTTAAGACCAATTCTTTCAATACAGCTCTTTACAGCTATTTACAACAAGAGAGATTTGCTGTGAGTTCTAAACTAACCTGTGATTTTCTCAGCTGCCCAATACTTTCCAGAAGTCTCCAGTATCCAGGCTTCATTTCTGTCCACAATCAAAAATGCACTTTGAAAAGTATGGCATGAACTCCCATCTTCATAATAATTTCCACCTTGTCCATGCTCTTCCAACAGAGCAACTATTACATCCAATGCTTCTTTAGCTGTTGCACCTCTTTCTAGGCCAAGTCTATAAGAAAAGGGTAAAATAGAGATTCAGAGAGGAATGAAACCGTGAGATCTCCTTAAGTTATTAATTTTAAACATCTACACTCATCTGGGTTTAAAATATTGAAGTGTCTGGTATGCCTAGTACAAGAGTTCTTGCTTTAATGAGTTACTAGAATTAAAGGATGAGATACTGGATTATTTGTTTCTAGTCTTGATTTTCTACGCTGGTTCTTTACTCTGAAGACTATCATAGCTGGCTTTTTGTTTTTTAAAAGAGAGTCCAATTACCAACCAATGGTCTCAGCTGCACTGTAAACACGCAATGCTCTATTTATCTCCTCCTCAGCCAGAACACATTTGAAGGACAATTTGTAAATTTTTTTTTTAAATAACAGCTGTACCAAGTTTACTTTTCTGTACAAGAGTAGGAAATTGTAAATTAATTTCCCAAATTAAAAGGGAAAGCTATCAAAAAAGGGAAGTAGTATTCAATATTACAATCTGTCTACAACCTCTCTTTCCCAATGCTTTGACTGGCCATGGAAACTAGGTGTTATCCTTAAATTCATACTACATGCTGTAAACACAAGCATTTGTGCACAGTCATACTTCAGAGTTCCTGCAGAGGCTTCCCCAAAAAACTATTTGAATACCAGATATGGCTTTTGTCAGAAGTAAGAGCAACTGTATGTCTAAAAGAACAGAACTTTAAAAGGAAGTTCGAGCAAAGCAAGGGTATTTTATGGAAAAGTAAACTGAGGCTGATAATAAATTTTACAAAGCCATAGGGAATGACTGTATCCTGCCTTGAATAAGTGGCATTAAGTCATCCCTTGATATAATTTACAGCCCTAATTGAATCAACAACAAAAGCAGTAACCAGAAGTTCAAATCAGACCTGCAAATAATTCCACTGGTTCCAAAATCCAATTACTGGTAATGAGGAAATGCAGCGTTTCAAACAACAGCATATCCATGCCTCCATCCTTTGGGAGAGTTACCTGAATCAGTCCAAAATTTCTCTTTGTTAGTTATGTTGCCTTAATATTTTCCTCTGTGTTTGTCTTTCTCTAATCACTCTATGAACAAAATAATTTTGACTGATGGACAGTTCCAAGAAAATCACTTTTTTAGGTACAAGTACTATGCTAACTCTTTCTATTTCTCTTGAAATCACATGACAAGCAAACACTACTCTGTTTCTTTCCTAAAAACTACAGTAGACAAATCAGGTCCTGATAATCTGAATACAGATTTGTGGATCTCAGTATTTTTCAACCTGATCTCTGCACTGGGTCTGCTTTGTTAAATACTTGGCTACCATTAGTCTTATTTTAGGCGGAATTATTGAAAGCAGTGTTTTCATCTCTCTCAGCAGCATATATTTATCCCTTACTGACAAAGAAGAGCCAAGAGCCAACTAGAATTTTAAGGCCTAACTTAAAGTAACAGTTCCTCCCCCGTCATCTTCTTTCTTTGCATTTATAGGATCTTTCCCTCTCATCTTTTCTTGTTAGCTGAAACTTGTTTTGTATTGGTGACTGCATTTTTAGTCCCTATGCATTTATGTTTTTCCTTCATTCTTTTCATCACTGGTGCAATTGCTTTTTCAGACCAATACAACTACGCCACTCTTTGCACATATCACAGACATTATTTAAAAGCCAGTCCAAAAGCATGTCTTATTTATTCCCTAAGAGCAATCCCAGGAGCTGTCACTGCCACAGTTAAGTGAATAGACTGGAAACTGCCTTGGTGACCACACAGTCACTAGATTCAGTGATAATCTGCTCCCTTCTCCCCAGTTAATGACCAAAACCATTAGGTTATAAATAGATCAAAACCTGCCAAGAGACGTAACATCCCACTAAAACTTTTAATAATGTCTCTCTGAAATTTTCCATTTGAGACGGTTACAGTCTAGCTTTTGCTGTCAAAACCATAGCAGGGATTCAGGCTGAAGAAGTATCCTTTAGGTATTATTTTTTTATAAATGGCTCTAATGTTACACTTATTGCCATTAAGTAAAGGTCTAGGCTCTGCTTTTGATTGGCTGCTCCTATCTGTCAGTCACAAGGGACAGGGAAAAAAAAAAAATTTTAAAAAAATTTAAAAAAAAAATTTAAAAAAACCCACCACAACACCACCATCCTACACAACAACCACACAATTCATTTCCACAGAATTAAGTCTTGTCAGTTATCTCAGCATCAGCATCCTGGCCAACCGCAGCATAACCCTTCCACTAACGCACTTCAAAGCACCCTTCAAAGTCAGCTGGAAGAAAAGTTAGAAGCAATTTCAACCCCAGATGAGAGCTTGAATTAGTTATTAATAAAATTTCAGTGATTTAGTACAATCCACTGCCTAAGTACCTCCAATATGCTATCATATTGTCAAAACAATATTATCTTAAGCTTTTCAACTTCACCTATCAATTACATAATGCAGGCTTTCCAAATTAACTAACATATTTGATGACATTTTACTTTATTCAGTTTTGAGGTCTCTAAGGAAAGAAATTGGTAAACAAATTAATACCATTTTAAAGAGCATTCTTGATTCCCTGCCAAGATTGGCATCTCTGTGTGGCTCTGAAAAAATTATTGCACCTGTGATAAAAAGAACAAATAAATAATACAAACACATATGGATTAAAATTAGGACAAAAATGCGAAAATAAGGGTGTAATTTACAGGTTTCTCCATATTTACCTTTTGCATGATAATGCTGTCCTAACTGTATCAGCAAAACAATACATGAACTCTTCATATGAATGTGCTTCCCTAAGTAAACAGGTGCTTTACAGAGGCAGCTGTGCCTCAAAAAAACCCAAAACTGCAGGCACTTAGGAAGAATATCTGAAGAAAATCCTGATAAGCTAACTAATGCAGCTAACTAATACTGGTATAGCTTTCAAAAATCAGCTTTTGAATAAATCCCTAGGGAAAAAAAAAGGTTCCTTAGGAATTTGTGCTGGAGCATGTTTTCTCTCAGTTTTTCTGTGTGTTGTGACTAAGTCCATGTTCTCCATTTAGATTAACTGGGATAGGGACCAGCCTGCATGGAATAGGACTAACTTCTAACACTGAAGTGCACCACACAAACCTTATTTGTTTCTTAAGAATCATTCAAGTGTTCTGACATGCTGTGATACTCTATCAAAGAGGCAGAGCTGGTGCCAGCTGCTTCACTGCAGCCTATAGAGATTGATTTTGCACTTGATGGCTCTCTATTCTATCAGGTGACATAGAAATAGAAATGAAGTTAGACACACTTAATTCAGCTGGCTAAGTCCTCACAATAAGAGAAAGAATCTCGGCTGTAACAAGCAGCAGATGGTAACAACACATCTCTGGTTCTCCTTGCCTGAAGCACCCTCTCTCTGCATCTCAGCTACAATTCCTTCTGCAGGTAAGAAGGAAGAGACGGAGGGCAGTATCTACAGGTGCTGACTTCTTGCAGTTTATGGCCAGCACCTCCTTACTTTGATATGTCCTGATTTGCTAGTGTGGGCAAACCTAGAGCTGCTGGATAACACATATAACACATATATTGGAATGATAACCAGTCCTTTGAGACTGCAATAACCGTGACCAAAATAAGTAGAGCTCGACATTTAAACCAATGGTTTGGTAAAGTTTCAAAAGGACTGTAGTAGGAGGGAAAAAATAAAGGTGGAGCTCAGAAAGTCATCTAAGCCCTTTTCTTCACAAAAGGTTGTCCTATACTTTCTTAAACAACCCCTCACATCTACTCAGTCTCCCTTGATGCAATCAAATTTACTAGTCCTCGCAGGTACAGCTTCTCCACAGATTCCTTCAGTATATACAGGGCTTAGAGAAAATACCAAAGAGAAATAGAACCCAAATTCCCTCATGATTTTCTCATTGGTCAGATTCTATAGTTCTCTGATCACATTTCCAATTTCCACTGCATTCTCTCCAACTGGCCCATATTCCTCTTGATTTAAGGTAGCTGGAAGCAGACACTGTATTTCTGCAGGGACAGGTTAGAGAACAGTTACAGTTACAGTTTCAGGTAGCTATACACCTAACAACAATTTCTTCTAACTGATGCTTCCCAGCTTGCTTATGAGAATAACTTCTAAGGTTTGTATGTCCTCTTAAAAGTCAAGGTATCCATTTCCTATCCTTTTATCTATAAAATATGTTAACTCGTTGCAGGAGTAAAGTAGAATGGTTTGACAGGATTTTTCTTGACTACCAGTCATTACTGTGCATTTATCAACTCCATTTGAGTTTTTTCCTCTTCAGGAACTGGGGTTCATCTGGTTTATAACAACTCTTTTTAACTATATTAAGCATAGCCACAACATTTAACTTTTTCCAATCAACCAAAACCTCTCCCATCTTTCACTAGTCCTCAAGAAAAAAGAGTTCACCTGTAACTGCTTCAGTCAGCTCATTAAGTATCCTGGGGCAAATTCCAGTAGGACCATTGGGTCTAAGACTGATTTACTTAAATATGCAGCTGTTGTCCTGTTCAGTCTTTAAATTGAGTCCATTTGCTTCATTTCTCTTTGTAATAAGTTTGCATGCTCTCTCTTCTCTGATTTTCAGCTTTCATCCCCCACCCAAGCCTCCTTTAAATTCTCTTCACTACAAGATCTGCACACAGGCTGAGACTTACAGTGCAGCACAAGCCTTTTGGGCAGACAGCCGTCAATGAACAGGCTCACAGGAGTTTGTGTGCCAGCATTTGAATAGGGGCAATGGTTTGCATTGGAATGCATGGGCTGAAGTAAGGCATAGTAGTTTGTTTATGCCTACAGTTGGCAATAAGCCCAGAATAAGATTTTTAGGTCAGAGTAGGCTGTTTTAAAGTGGGGGAGAATGAAAGGCACACCAGCAATTTGATATTACAAATTAGTTAGCAGTTCCTTACTAACAATGTAATCATCTCTCTCACCCTGTCAGAATAGCCACTGCTAGACTGAAGGGTAGGTACACGAGGTAGATCGAGTGAACCCACGACAGACTGGTACATACTTGGTAGCTAAATTCAGATTGCAATTGTTTTAAGTGTTCACTCAGCCATATCAGGAGCTCCACCTAGACAGGTCTCATTGTTTCAAAACCTCCTTATGCCAACACCACAAAGCTGTTACCTGGTACCAGCATCACCTAATGAAAGGCTGGTCACAGCTCAGCAAGACACCCACCTGACAAGATCCATGCCAAGCAAAGCTTCAGATTCAGAAGCTGGTTCTCTGGTCACAACAGCTTCGTTAGCTACACACACTCCGTGCTCGTTAGCTCCCATTTCTGCCCCCCAAAGCCAGGAGGGCCTGCTCAGCACGACAGCGTGAGTCTTCGGCACCTGCTCAATCTCGATATATGTGCACTGCAGAGACAGCAGGAAGAGAGGAAGTTAAACAAGCACAAGCACTTCATCTATTGCTGTGACTGAACACCAGACTTCAGTGTACAGAAAGGACACGTGTTATTTAAAAAGTCCATGTTCTGTGAATGAACAACGAACTTTTTAAAACAACATTCCAGTGTCGTGTTTGAATCCTCACATCCTTATATTGCATAAGCCTGGGAAAATACATGTGTTGATGCTTGCAGGCTTCCAAGAGACAAGCAGGACCCAAATGCTAGAATCAGTGGAAAGCAGCAGGAGGCAGACTGTACTGTTACACTACTAAAAAAAGACCATACTTGCACACAGTAACAACATCAAACCATTCTACGACCTCACCTAAGCTCAATCTCCAGTACTTTATTAAGTACATAGTGTAACAATGGTAACTGGGACAAAAAATACATTAGAAGGCTTCCTCCCCTCCCTTGCTGCCTCCCCTGCCGCTGCCCCCCAAGACAGAGGGAACTGGTAGAAAGAGGAAAAAAAAACAAGCCTTGAAAAAATTCAGTGGTATGAAAACATGGGTATTGCTGTTGCTTAAACTGGTGGTTTTGCTATTTTAAATGGTCTACTTTAATTAGATGCCTGCGGATGTACTCTGACAAGTCAAAAATACAAAGGAAGGCTGCAGAGAAGTCATTGTAACTGCAAGGAAGAAAGAAATTATGTTACCTTTCAAATACATTTACTTGCCTTCAAAACAAGCCCTTGCCTTCAAAACAAGCACTGTTTTCCCAGACAGCATGGATGAGAGCTCGATCCACCACTGGTTCGTGCAAACCAAAGAAATGGACTTTACCTTTTACTGTTGAGTTCACATCAAGTTTTTCACAGATCAAACTCTGCAGAATTTGCTTTTGAGAAACCTAAAGCTTTCTGTATTTATGAGGCATCTCTTAGGGTCCAGCATTCCTGTTGTGATATCTTCCTTACAGGAAGTAATCTGCAACAGTTTTTTTGAGGAATATCTGATCAGACAGGTCAAAGTAAACAGGATCATCAGAATGGACTTATAGGCTAAAAGTTATCTGCCTTGTTTGCCTGGCTGTGTCTGTATTAAAACCTAAAGCCAAAGAAATCAGTCCAAAATTATCAGAGCAACAAGAAGCTTTGTTTTTTTCCTAGTATGTCTTTCTGCCTTTAAGGATTATACAGCACGATTATCTTCAGCCTCCAGTCTTGAGCAATGATTTTTACAGTAATAGTTCCTCTAGCATGCAATTAAAATGCGTAATAGACTGTCTTTGGTCAGAAATGGGATTTTCAGAGTCCTTCACTTTGACCATGCAAGAGAGATACAAGAAATGAGCTTGCCACCTTCATTAGGTAATGTGTGCAAATAGGTTAAAACAAAACAAAACAAAACCCAAGACATAACAAAGCAGAAGGGCAGTGAACTCTTTCAGTCTCAGGACAGGCTTAGGCAGAAAGATCCTGTCAGGGACTTACCTGCTGTACTTGTAGGAGAACATCCCTATTATTTGACCAGGCTGTTTGACCAAATTGCTTACATAGTAATACACTGTGATTTTGTAGAGGCAAATTCCTCATCTATCAAGGTGCAACAACATTTGGCACTGGCCAGGAACTAAGACCTGATGAACAAAAACTCTTTTTACAGTTCACCCGTTGCTTCATTGTGTAACCAAGCCATGCCGTAACTGACATTTCTTATCAAAACTCCCCCTTCTCCTTTTGAGCTGTCAGCAAACAAATCTCATTTTTGACATTCCATACAATTTCATTTCAGAGCTTCAGGTCAGTGCCGTTTGGATAAGCACTTGACGCATGCGTGTGAACGGAGAATAACTATTTGCTGGCTGTGCAAAGGGGGACCTGGAGCAGCAGGGAAAGAAGAAACATGTCAAGATAATACCAGGGCAGCTTTCAGGCTTCAGGTCTGCAGCCTCAGCCCCCTACACGTCATAGGTGGTCAGCTGGCTGGAGCCATCCTGCAGAGCCATCCAGGACATGAACCTTCTCAACCCCACAGTAGAAAGCAAAAACCCAGACACGGTGTGGAGGAGACTTCAGCACTCCATAAACCCACACTTGCATAGCATTTTCTGGCTGAATAGCCCTATTATACAAGCTTGCTTACACTGACTCTTTGATTTTTTAGAAGGAAAAATGGTAACACTCTGAAAAGTGATAGTTAAGCTAAAAAAATGCTGAATGTCTTTCCTCTGCAAAACATATTTGCAAGGCTATCCTTGATACCAATCACTTCTTACTTGGCGCCTCATTCCAAAACCAAGCGCTTCCAAAGCTGCTATTCATTGCAAAGATCTTATTGTCAGTGGTAGCAGTTGAGAAAAGGGAAAGAGGAAATTGTTTGTTCCTGCTTGACGAATCCAGAGCATTCTGAAAAAAACATGGTTTTGTTTTTAACTATGTAATCAGAGGCCAGAAAACATCCATAGGCAACACTACACACCTCAAAATAGAGCTGTCACCTTCTATACTGCTTCTTTATGTCCCCCAATCCAAAAAGAAGTGAACATGGACCATATTTTCACATTACATTTAGTTTCCATACAATAGTTCAGGTACATAGACAATATTCAAGCCTTATTTATATAACTTGTCTCAGAAGACCTAAATAATAGAAAAATCATTTCAACCTGACAGTCGCTGACAGGTCTTGTAAAACTACTACTGACTTGATTCTTATTCATTGGTCATGGTTATTGACATTGCTGAATAAGTCTTGATGAAATTTTACCTTCCCACTATAATTATTTACTCCAATAAGCATAAAAGTAGGCACCCAATGGGATTGATGTGTTAAGGCAGGAGCTTGGTTCATATTTATAGTAGTAGGTATGGGCTTCTCAAAAAACTAGGGTTCAGAGGTGACAGTAGAGTATTAATTTTAAAGATAAAGCTCTCACTTCATAACTTCACCATCCCTCCCTTAAAATAAAATCAGAAGACTCTTTCCCAAGAAACAAGAGGAACTAGGCTATCCACTTGTAGCCAAGACACATCAGTTGTAAAGTTAGCTCAACTAGAGCCAGACACTGGATTTGCAACACAGCAAACCACTGCTTCTTGCTCCACAGAAACCAAGACATATCCTAGCAACAGCTCAAGCACAAAAGGAAATAGTGGGGGAAAGACAACACTATCCACCAAAAAAACCTTACTGGCCACCAGATCTCTAGAAACAGGAGCTTGCATGATGACGGGACTTCAAAAACAGGCAAAAACTCCAACATTCCTGTCCCCTCTCCTGCACCCCACAGACCTGGCAAATCCCTCCAGCACAACAGCAGAGCAGCCTGTTCCACTGAGCACTGTGTCCAATGAGGCAGTGACAAATAAAACAGACATCAGGTACTGCTGTGATTCTGCTTTCCACTAACCCTGTCTTCAAAATTCCTGAAGTGTCCAGCCTCAGTGTCTCCTAACACTAACATTTTTCTTAGAGTATGAATGCTAAAAACAGAAGAATACTGACAAATTTGGTGGCAAAGGCTGAGAGTGAGTGGTGTCAGGCTCTATTGATTTTCTAGAATTCAAGCCCTGAAAGCAGCATAACTGGCATCTTGCCCTGTGACAGTAAATTCCCATCAGAAAATATAAAACTAGAGAAGAGAGACCTCACATACAAGAGAAGCAACCAACAACTTTAAAGAGAATTGAGCAGGCTGGGAACTAATGATATTTCTTGTATTTCACTTACAGCATCAAGAAGAGAATCTTATCAAGGGAGCTCCAAGAATAGCACAAGGCACAAATGTATCTCCTACCCTAGCTAGGGCATGCAGATAAGTTGGAGGTATTCCAAAACCAGACACGACAGTCATAAGCACAAGAGATTTCTTCTTTCATTAATGAAAAGAAGCTATTGTGCAGTTTCTACTGTACTAAGGCTGCAGAAGCCCAATTCCTAGCACTGTCAGTCAGGTCATTATGAAATATCAATGAAATCACATAGGCTTCAGTCCTGGATAACAAAGGCAATAGTCAGGGAATGCTTTAGAAATAAATGATCTTTGAAAACGGGCATTAAGATTCCAGATTACAAAAGAGATCCCACAACAACCCCCTTCCCTGCCATCAGATCCAGGCTTGAATTTGGCATTAACTCTTTGTTTAACTGCTTCAAGTTCTGCCATACCATACCACATATTTGAAAACAGGTAAAATATCTGTATGATGGCAGCAACTCAGTAAGTTGCACCATGGCTGCTTTTTTAACCCTTTCCAAAAGAGGCATGCAAAAACTGTGCTGAGGCAGTCTTACAGCCTGCTGCCTCCCTGGCCATCAAGACATTGAGATGGACAGCCTGGTTGGAAATGTCTAGACAGGTGAATCCACAGGTGACATGGGCTGCCTGGGCTTTCCCATCATGGTGAAGTGGAAATCTGGAAAACTAGAACAGAGTTGTTCAAGGAAGCCACTCAGACTGTCTCACGCAGATGTGCCTGCAATGAGCTTTACAGATAATTCTTTTGCTGCTTACATACAGGAAAGAATTTAGAGGAGCTCAAAGAAGTGGGAATAATCTTTCTCTGGAAAGAGAAACATGCAAACAGTAGTACACAATACAAAAGAGGTGGTTAGCCAATGCTATTAGCTTGCTCCTGCACTAAGCAGAACTAAGTACAGAGCAGAAGACATCTGGATAACTTTACCACACCCATTAAACACAGCCATGACACCTTCTACAGCAGCGAAACTTGCGCCGGGGTGGAGGGGACAGCCATACACCAGGATAAATCCAGCCTGGGTACCTCTCAAGTAGTCAGCTCCAATTCCAGTGGTCTCATGGTCACACCAGAACAGTGAGCAGAAGTCTCTCCAGCAGCAGGATGAATCCTCAGGTAGCCAGCTCTCAGAAACACACATTGTGCTACTACTTGTATCCTCACGTTGTAGCCAGATATAAAAGCATTTACTAACTGTACAAATAGAGAACAAAGCCAGTCTCTGCCACAGTAAAGTGTGTCTTTCTTCTTCATATCAGGAAAGTTTTTTTTCTCTTTTTATGAAGACCCTAGTTCACTTCACATAGGCTTTGCACTTGCATATTGTTCCCAGCTGTTTGTATTCATGGTAACCAATAACTATAAAATTTGAATCTTATCTCTAGCAGTGTGTAAAGAGAATGGACTTTATTCTAGGGGAAAAAAAAAAAGAAACAGCTAGAGAAGCTAGAAAAAGCCAAACAGTTCCCCTGTCAAAAAGCAGAACTATCTGCACCCTCTGACTGACTCTAACCTGCTCTACCAAGCCACCAGGAAGCCTCAGGCATGTGAGCCGCTGTATGGAAACATGCTCGGCAAAATGAAATTTAAATATCTTTAAACAAATCAAATACCACAGAGTGCAGCAAGGCACCCAAGGCTGACAACGCTCTCTGGAGACACTGTATATCAGAGTTGATTTATCAGTCAAGAATTTACCTCTTGTTTTTCAAGATACAAATTAAGCAGTCTCCTGAGTGAGGAGCAAAAGTAAAACTGAAATGGAGATGAAGCTTATTAATGTTTTAAAACAGTAAGAAACAGATTTCAAAGAAGCCACAAAAAGCCCATCACAGAGATGTCCTTGGAACTCTCGGATACCCTAGGCATTTGAAATACCTGCTCACACATCTATTTTGACACAATTAAATGGTTTGGGTCAAGATGGGAGAACTGGCAGGTTTTTACCCCACACAATTCTAATACTTTCCCCTCCTCTTCCTCTCTGCTACAATAAAAAAAAAAAAAAAGAGATTAAGAACAAAAAAATAGTTCGACCTAACAGTTCTTCTCTGGTAGCAGAAGAGAACAAATAAGCAGCACTCCTACAGTAAAAACAGGCTTTGAGAGGGCAGAAACATCCAAGAGATTATGGCTTCTACCTCTGAACTGCTGCCGGGTTGTGCCCTGTGCTACAAAGCAAAGTCAAACACATTAGTTTAAAGGCCAGTGGCCTGCAATGGAGCAGAAGAGAGAAAAAGATCGCATTAGCCAAGCAATAGATTGCTGAAGGCAGCAACCAGTTTCTTTCCTTAGCCGCTGTCTGCCCGCACAGCGCCTCTGCCCTGTTTCTGTGCGAAGTTCAAGGCTGAGCTTCAGCGAGGTGGCTTGGGCAAAGCCGTCTGTGCGTGTGCAGCAGCTCTGCCGCCTCGCAGCCAGCACCGCAGCCCAGCGCGAGGCAGGGGCACAGCTTCCTAAACCACCTCTGAACTGCAGCCCTCCAGGCTGCAACCTCATTCATCTACACAGAGTAACCAAAAAGCTCCATCATAGGCACAAACACTGCTGTGTTTCGTCAGGGTTTCCTGCCAGGCACCGCTTTCCCATGGAAGTGTCACTGGAGGTGCCTAGGTTTGCATCCACACCTGCAGCAATGTGACTCTGAGTCACCGCCAGTCTGACCTGGAGGCTTCCCGAAGAGCAAACCCTCAGTAGATCCTGCTGCTGATTGACTTCTGTCACCAGATACTGAACACTTTGCCCATGACATAATGCAGATAACCCAAACAGCAAAAAAGAGAACCAAAGTACCCCAGAACGGAACTGCAGCACTGGTGTGATGCCTGGTGATTATGCTACAAACACCAGGATTAAGAGACCTCCAGGTGATACAAAGCCAACTTTAATACAGTCCAAGTCTGCTTTCCAAGCTTTATACCTATCTTGCAACACCAGGAAGGGACCCATCAGTTTCCTTTAGGTGAGTGTTTGTGTCCGCAGTTCTCAGACCAGTGTGCAGAAAAAATCTTACTGCTCCTCTGAAAACTCAGAGCAAGGAGGGGTAGAATGGTATGCATTGAAAAAACAAAAAACAAAAAACCAAAACCCAACATCCAGAGAAAACAAAAGAATAACTAAGGCATAACTCTGACATGAAGTTTTAGAGAACAAAAAAATTCCTCCTACCCCACAGAGGGCTGGCTTTTATCCCAGATCTGTGTTCAATACCAACATACTAGAAAAATTTTGCATATTCTGCAGTTTTATAGACTTCTTTGCTAGTTTCCCCTTTCTACTTTCCCCTTTCCATTCCTCCATAAGAAGTTGCACACTGTCAAGATAAAAGAGCTTTTACAGATCTATAGTGAAGCAAGAAACCATGACTATTTTGAAATCATGAATATAAGGTCAAGTTAGAGGAGAGGAAGGTGGATCTAAAAGTAAAAAAAAAAATCCACATGGGAAATTCATCCACAAAAAAGTCACTCAGCCAAGTCTTTTTCAGGAGAAGGAAAACAACAGCAAGCAGCAGGTTAATAGAGAATAAAAGAAATCTAGTAAGAAAAATCTACCCTAAAAATAAGACAGAGGGGCTTGATCTTAAAGAACATATGACAAGAATTCTCACTAACATGTGACAAATTCTTAAAATCCACATCTGAGAAAAAAAGAACACACTTACTTTTAGTAGAAAATTCAAAAAAGGACCTTATTTATGCTTAGGGGAGCAATATTTCACCTGCACACACAAATTCACTAGGCTGATCACTACAAGGAAGAGGGCTGATCAGCATCTGCCACTGCAAAATTGCAATGCAAGAGAAGAACAAACTTTTGAGAAAGTTGTCACACACATACACAGAAAGGACCTTTAATGAAAAGCCCCATTGTTCAGGGTCTTGGGAACCTGCTGACATGGAGGGAAGGAATTATGCTGATGAGCTAGCTGCAGGGTTACTTGTCTGGTAGATTGAGCCACAAAGATCAGGCTGAAAATGACTTGCAGCATTCACTGAGTTTCCCTGAGGCCCAGCCACAAGCTGATAGCTGTATAGCACAGCCCGACCAATTCCTTCATGGCAACAATCTCACCGAATTACTGCGCCACTTTTGGTTACACTGTGCATTATCACAGTCGCAAACGTGAGCAGCACAGAACAGAAATAGGAAATAGGATACAAACTCCCTGACAGAGTCCTATGGAACAACCCATATCATCACCACCTCTTAACAGTTCAGAACACGAGCGACAGCCACAAAAAGGTAATCACAATCTGATACGCATTGACCCACATTAGGTGCAAAAAATAGAATACAATGAAAACCAAGTCCACTATCATTGTCCAATGAAGGTAAAGAAACGAAAGCAAATATACAATACAGAGTGGTGAGAAAAGTTGCACATTTGGGAAAAAAAACCCAAAACACTAGGATGGATGACAGGAAAAATGAAGTGAGAGGCACAAAGGATTACTGACTTAGAACAACTGTAATGTGAAATTGATCAACCACTACTTTCCATTTGTAAATATTGTATATTTAGTTTCTCAGACCTGTTCAGTTAGTTTTACGAAGTGCCAGGGAAGGAAAGCTGTAGTGAAAAAAAAACCTACACCAACAATAACTGAAGTGTTGGCAGCTTTCACAGGTTTTAAAGAACAAAGTAATAACCCTGAGTATGTCAAAGCTACATATAGAAGCTTCGACACTCCTCTCCACTCCCTCATCAGTTAATTACCTCTGACAAGTTTGCTTAAAAGGTAGATAGTGTTGCATGCCTGGTACTTAACAAAGCGAAGCAGCTGAAGTCAAGCCTTTCCTTAAAGCTTTTCTTGACTTTTAGGTACCACTCGCTACCAATACACAACGACTGTGCAAAGCTACCAGACAGCCTTTAGACCTAACAAAACAATTAAAATCAGTACTGTGTTTTAACCAGCTTACTCTACTCAAAATATGCATGAGTCAAAAAAAAAAAATACATTAATGATACTTAGTGCTCAGTTCGATGAAGATGCAGTGATAAGCAATTACTTACACTGCTCTCAGAGAAAATGATGATGTTTTTATCCTGTGCTAGGAGGAATTCTGGCAAACGCGGAGCCTCTGTTTCTGTACACAACTTTACTTGAAAAACCTCAGGCTAGCTAATGAAGAATTACATAGTAGCATAGAACAGCAGAAGCCAAAGTATCCATTAATTAGCACTGAAGCTCTTACTTAAAAAAAATATATTTGGCCCAGTCCCTCATCTAAAAGTGCATCTTCACCACACTGCAACGAACTTTACTTTGATTTTTAAAAAGTTTCAACATTTAAGGAGAATGCTTGCAGATTCTGGCTGGCAGACTAAATCTGCAAAATGTGGTGTGCTATGGAAAGGAATTATGCTTCCCGCTTCAAAAAGGTCTGGCAAAAGAGCTGAGTTTATGACTGAATTCTAAAAAAAGGCATTAAACTGGTTAATCATGGTGTCAAAGACAAATCATGATAGATTATATATGGCTTAATTATATGCTTCAGCAAATTATGACAATCTCATCAAAGAGTAAGATATGGGGCAAAGAGACCACAAGAATCAAGAACTCTTATAGTACGTTCTTACAAAGTATTCTTAAGGCTACAAAACAGAGAAGCTTTCCAAAGTTCTTCTTCCCCAGTAACAGAACATTTTTGTTTTTCATTTCCTGTTCTATGAAGAGGTGTTTTAAAACAAACTGCTCTGAAGCTTTCTTCCTGTCTAACTGTCACACTTGTGTTACATATGCCAGCACATGTCTGCAAGGTGCTACAGCACTTAACTGCATACAGTGCTCCTGGGGGAGGGGATTTCTTTATCTCCAAAATTAAACCATTTAATAATGCATAAGTTGTACTAGATCTTGGCAGCAAAAAGAATTAAGAGAACATTAACTGTTAGAAAGAAGAGCACCAAATCCTCTGAAATCTGGAAGTCATCCCACTTGAAAAACAGAATTAAAACTGGCACTGGCCTTAGGATATCTTCTGGGCAAGTGACAATTAGATCCATAAAGAATCTGTTTGGATGAGAGACATCAGCCTGGCACAGAACACCGCCTGTCCTCAGCCTTCTGCACAGCCACAGGGGCAGGAGGAAGCTCAGTGCAGGGAAGTTCAGAGATTCTGCTTTCCCAGTTGCCAGTCCGAGCAGGAACCTGTGGACACTCAAAGCTCCTGGCAGTGCAGCATCAGGCTCTGTCTCCTCTGATAAAATGACTACCTGTACAGATCCTTGTCTTTCCTCCCTGTGCCTCAGTCTCTTCATTCCAGCTTTACTTTACACTTTCCCCTCTTCCTGTCTTCCTGTTCATTTGTCCCTTTGCTTCATTCTTCCACATCTGCTAATCCTTTCATTTCTCCTGTCATTCAAGTGAGGCTGCAGTAACAGACTAAAATTACAATAACCTCCAGCAGGGTCCCTTTCAATCTGCATCCATGGCATCAGCATCCAGCTTCAGGACTCCACATTCAGCCTGGATTCAGAGAGAAGCCACAGCGCTCAAAATTGACCATGATGCCGGTGCCCAGCTACAGAACAGGACAACAGAGTCAATGGCATATACAAGAGTTAAGTCTGCCTTACAGAGCTTGTGCACTCTCATTCTCCTCTGCTCACATTCCCTTATTTGAGCACAAGTTCCTCGAGGCCCAGATTTCTGGCTACCTGTTCTGCAATCTGTGTAGCATAGTCAGGCCCCATTACTGCCAAACAACAACCATGAATGAGAATAATTCATTCGGCAAGTGACAAACTCCGAAAATTGGCTTCTAGTTCCAGTTAGCCAGGATATTTTTCCCTTAAAAGGAAATCAATCGACTACATGGTGCAGGAATCTGAGATGTGAACAGCATTGCCTGTCTGCTGGAAAAAGTACAGATCATTGATTTTCCCCAATTTAAAAAGTTACTTTCAGTTTCATTTTCAGACTTTTTAAAAAATCTTGTCTTTTTCTACTCAAGAGATCTGAGTGAAGTGAGCAAGGACTCCACAATCTGATGAGAAAACAAGATAGTATTCATTTCTTCCAATAACAGTGATTTCTCACAGTTTGAATGCAACAATTCACCCTTACCTCAACTTTGCTTCCTGGATCATGCTCTGCAGCAGCAAAGTAGACCACCTCCTGTACTTCATCCCTAGGCCGTGCAGAGTTCTTTCCAAATACCACCAGCCCATCTTTAGAACACGGGGGGAAGGCTACAAAACAGTAACTTGGAGGAGCTGCAGCCATCCTAGAAAGGAAAGAAAGCACAAACAAACAAAACTAGTGGCGTTTTTTATTCATAATTGCAATTATTAGAGAATTGTTCAGTCTACTGCTATTAACCATAGCTAAGAGGGAATGCATTCCCTCTGTCGGTTGATTGTCCAATAATAAGGAAAGAACAGGTCAGCTCAAAGGAAGTTTATCCGAATTTAATTTAAAAAATATAATAATTTTTGTCATTTTTCACCCAAGCCTTGTGAAAAAATAGGAAAAAAGGCAAGATGACTGTGCCTTAATGAGTCTACTTAGTCCCCACAGAAAGAAGATACTCTGCACTGGAGCTGCTCAGGAATGTATGCCCTAGATGTATTCTGCTGACTCAGATAAGTGCAGAGACACAGAATAATTTTAAATAATTTACTCCCTCTGCTCATATGCACTTTAATATTTTTAAAAAGGAAAGATAAAACATGTTTGAGGGATTCCTGAGAGAGGACAATAGTATAAATGGAAAGAGAACAAAGATAGAGCACGATTACATCAAAAACTGTCAGTCACTTTATTGACTCAGATGGGAGAGAAACTGAAGCACTAACTGCACTTTATTTTCTCTGTGGTTTGTCTGCATTGCTGCTGTTACCTGAAGTTAATTGATTGCTGTTTATTTGTTTATGTAGGCTAATGTGAAACATTTAAAGGATAATTTTAAGTGTTTGCAATGACAATATGTTAAGAAAAAATATAAACTGTTTCAGGACTATTACACTACTGTAGCTGGTCTTGTGTACATTGCCATATCTGACATTTTTTTCCACCATTCAGGAAAACTTCTGGCACATATGCCTACAAAAGGAAAATGAGGGGTGTTTATCACTTGTTAAAAAAGCATTCAACACAGATGTCTGAGGCTTCTTCTTTGCTCTTATCACAGCAATAGAAACTCAGTCCCCAAATAAACAAACATGTTCCTCTTCGTCTTCCACAATATCCTGAAGAAGTAAAAATACTTGCACACATTTGCACTCCTTAGAAACAACCAACATATGAGTTTCCCCCCCAAATTCAGCTGCAAGACAATGCTGGGCATGGGGAAGTGTGAAAAGCTGCTTTTTTACCATTAACTTGCACAGGCTTCACACCATTCAAATTTGGCTTCTTTTTTTTTTTTTAAAGCAGTGCCATTTGAGTGCATACTTCTCACAGAATAGCAGATAATAAAACAGAGGAATTCCTCTTGTATAAAGACTGTAATCCATAAAATGGTAATTGTTTGCCTGTAGACTATGAACAGGTCACACAGATGCTCAACCTTGCAAAAAAAGGTCAAGTAAATCCATGTTAGAAGTGCCCTCTACCAACACAATGTGAGGCAATGAATTGTCCAGGGAACTCACACAATATTTCCATTTAGGTAAAATTATATTCATCCACTTGAGCTGAAAATGCATTAGGAAACAAACAAATCCCTTTTCACATGCAGAGTTTTGACCAGTGGGAAAGGACAAGCTACTTTGAGCAGGAATTACTTCAGCTGATAAAACACATCTGTCAGAGGACACTGGGCTGCAGTCCTGCCTATTGTGCCTCTAAATCTGGGACATTACTGCTTCTACGTGAGTGTCTTGCACACAGACATGATGAAAAGCCCCACTTCAGTTGCCACTCATGGCTTGTGAGTCATCAGAGCATTTGTGGTTTGACTGAAGCGGTGTGTATGTAGAGTGTTGCCCGACCTTCATCACTAATGAAACCATTCAGCACTTTGCCATGAATTATTCCAAGTATGTGTACTGCCGTGTTGGTGATGTCAGTGAAACTGCTTTCCAGCACTCTAAGAGTTACTATCTGCCTTCAGGTAGCTCATCTTTTAGCATGCCAAATTTGTCTTCTGATATATTGCCAGATGAGCCAAAATCTTGAATAACTTGCAGACTTACTGAGGATCTCACTATTCAAAAGAAGTATCTTCTTTATTCTAAACACTCAGCAGATTTATTTGAAATACGTGACACAGCTGAAAAACATTAGGCATCCAAGAGCCTAACAAGAAAGATTAAAACTATATACAATACTAATTTTTATTAAATTAGTATCTAAACATATTGGCAGATAGGCTTAAAAAGATGGGAAATGTTTCAGCACTCTGTTACTGAATAAATATGTAGGTATACAAGGCAGACATTTACATACCTACAGTCTAAGTAGGTAGGGAAAAGAATTAAAAAGCTTGTAGGTATCTAATGCTCTTCAGAATTCTGAAACCTCCCTGAAATAAACAGTCTCAATTGCATGTGTGAGATTATTTTTTCCCTTAAATATACCAACAGTTACTGAACCTAAAACAACTTGCCATTTTGGTAGTGCTTTTTAAGTATGAAAGTATGAGTAAGTGTGTTTTTGGGGTTTTGGTTTTTTTTTTCCTTAAATATACCAACAGTTACTGAACCAAAAACAAACTTGCCATTTTGGTAATGCTTCTTAAGTAAGAAAGTATGAGTAAGCTTCTCTAAAATTGAGTCCCCTTCACCACAGTGTATTTCATAAGCATGAGCAAGCTACCCAACAACTAGAGGTCACTTCAACACAGCGTATTTCATACAGGCAAGTATATAACAGTCAAACACTATGTCAAATGTTATAACCTTGCCTGAAAACATGACTGTCCGTGGGGGAGTTGGCACTGGGATCTCAGATTACATTTTAGAGCAGGAAGCCATCCAGCAGTCTACTACAGTTTAAATCTACTCAGTTTGCTAGGTAGCACTTTTTCCTAGAACCTCATTTGTTCATTTTGAATGTGACAAGGACGGCCATTTCTCAGATACACCCACAACCTGCATTTGCTCAGAACTCCACTGTACTTTATTTTCCTCCATCATGTAACTAAAACAGTCTGTTAGTAGCCACCTGTCTAAGCAGGACATTCCAGCTTGCTTACTTCATGTTCTTCTTTTCTTTATTCAGCTTCAGGTTGTCCTCATTCTCATTTTCACATATTTGCCACTGCTTTGCCCTCTTACACAGCTCAATACTGAACAAACATCTTTCACCCACAGGAGGACAAGAACACTCCTCCTTCATAGTACCTCTGATAAATCAGCCTGCCTTACAAAACCACCTACTGTTATAATTCCTACACTTTTTTCAGAGAATTTGCTCCTCCAGTGGAAGGCAATCC
Organism: Callaeas wilsoni; assembly: GCA_013398955.1. NCBI lineage: Eukaryota > Metazoa > Chordata > Aves > Passeriformes > Callaeidae > Callaeas > Callaeas wilsoni. The sequence continues at coordinate 7,873 of VWPU01018870.1, read as the reverse complement.
TGAAAACCTTAGAAAACACAGGGAATGACTGCAAAGAGATCTCAAAGAACACCTTGCTACCCATTCACACAGTTCTTTACCACCGAGCATGTTAAGCATACTGGCCTGATTTTCTCAGCAGACCGTACCTCAGACCTACATTCTGGTGCAGACACAGCTAAACCTACACCACACGTCTTGACTGCACACCATTATACTCCTAGATGGGCCACTACCAGTTGAGAGAAACAGGGACTGTACAGACCATTACAGGCTATATCCAACACCACTCTGCATATGGAAGCCTGCAAACAAACGAAGAGCTGTACATTATGCTATGCCACCATATAATAACTGCTGCAGTTGCAGGGAGATAACAGGCATCATGCCTGGTCAACCTCGAATCACTGCAGGAACCAAGGTTGAAAAAAGAGTTCTGAGCAGCAGCCACAAGCTAATATACTCCACTTGCTATCTTTTTATTTTACGAAAACATGCTACAGGAAGGATGCAATAGTCCACCTGGTCATATTTTTTCCAGTCTTCTGTGTTCTGATACTATAAAGAAGACTTACTTAACAAGTTCCTTTATTAAGATCTTTTCTCATTGTGCTAAGTCCTATTTAACACCTGACAAGCCAAATTAATTGTATGAATATATCACCACTACTGTCAATGGTAAAACAGACAGTATTGAGTTCATAAGCATTTTAATGCAGAAAGAAAGGACTAACATCCATTGGGCAATCACAGAATCAAAAAGGTTGGAAAATACCTCCATGATCATTGAGTCTAACCTTTGAGCAAACATCACCACATCAACTAAATGACAGCACTAAGTGCCACGTCCAGGGGTTTCTCAAACACCTCCAGGTGACTCCACCACCTCCCTGAGCAGCCTGTTCCAATGCTTAACAAGCCTTTCAGTGAAGAAATTCCTCCCGATGTCCAACCTGAGCCTCCCCCGGTGCAGCTCTAGACCATTTCCTCTTGTCCTGTCACTGGTTGCTTGGGAGGAGAGCCTGACCCCCACCTGGCTACAGCCTCCTTTGAGGCAGGTGTAGGGAGCAATAAGCTCTCCCCTGAGCCTGCTCTTCTCTAGGCTGAATGCCCCCAGCTCCCTCAGCTGTTTCTCACAGGACTGACTCTTCACAGCTTCACTGCCCTTCTCCGGACAAACGCCTGGCTCCACACATCACAACGGGAAACAACAGGTACGGCAATTATCAGGGCTTTACAAACATGTCTGAACATCGCCATGCTCCTGACATAGGGGGAACATGGGTGTGTTATTGCCTAGCACCACCTCAAGAAAACTAACCCATAAATCTTGATAAACATGAAACGCGAACTTTCAGGTTGAAAATATCAAAACCTGAAACATTTTACTCTGGAGTATTTTCCATTTCACAGTACGAGGATCTTACAGATGCTGACATGTATTTAAAAAGCTCACAAATTCCAGTTAGAACAACTTGTGCTATTAGGGTAAAAATTTATTCACAATCAGAAATTTAGAGTTGTCAACAAGGAATAAAATTGCTATCAAATCTGTATGTACAGGCTGTTACAATCTAATGAAAACTTCATTTAGATGTCATTTTTCACTTACAAAAGAAATGAACAGACAAATAATGCTGGAAGAGAAATTAACACATGGAATACAGACTGCAGTATCCCATCCTCCACCTCATGAACGTGTGTCAGAGGCTGAAGCCACGCTCTTAAGAAAATAGAGACAGGCATAAATAATTCAGTATGCTTTGGAGCCTTCCTTCTCCCCAGCCCAAGAAAACTGAAATAGCTATGCATCCACAACAAAGCACTCTGAGCTTAGCACGACAGAGTCCAAACTAAAGAAAGGAAGATTTTCATAGTAATTCACTCTAGATTTCTTGGGGTTTTATCCAGAGTAACACTATGTACTTCTCTGAAAGCTGTAATTTGGTACTGCAATAAGCTTTTATAAAGCTCAAGAATCTGACTGCTACAATAAAATTACTTCTCAGAAAAATAACTTTATCATCCCACACCAAATAGATGTTGACTTCTCAAGTCAACTAATTTTCCTTGTTTGCCAAAATAACCTGAGGACATTAAGCACAAAGTAATTACTAGTTTTACAAGGTTACAAATTATGTGAAAACTGGCTCACCACCAGCAGCTTTCACAGCTGCTGTCTTATTAAGACAAAAAATTAACAAAATAAACATTCAGTATTATGAACTATTATGATCTTGAAGCTCTTATAACAAGTTATTGTTCAAGTAATTCCAAAACTTATTTCTATAGTGGTACAACTGGTTTTGCTCTTTTCTCTGTCTTTTCTATCAATTGAAAAACAAAACAATAGGTTTATAATGAATGTGCAGCACTCACTAGGAAGCAGCGGATAATAAAAAGGATTGGTGTGAGAAAAAAAGGGTGAAAGTAAGGGTCTGTCTTGAAATTTAACTCATGTTTATTGAACTAAACCAATATTTGCTCTTCACACTTCTTTTAATTGCTGCTCACTTAATGCCCTGCAACTTTTTCTCAGGGAAAACTAAAGACATCCCTAACATCACATATAAAAACCCTCTGGGTTTAATACAAGTTTCTGAAATGTTAATTAGTAGTTATTGTTAATCTCAAATAAGATTTATACCAAATGACAAAGTTCTGAAGGAGCAATGCCTGCGCAGAGCTGGTCTTTTCCCAGCAACACACCATTTAAGACATTTGAAGTGACGTACGTCTACAAACAGTTCTGCCCCTAACACACTATGCAGAAGTTTTGTTTTCTACACCAGTATAGTCTCTTGCTCAAAAATTTAATAATAGCCAGTCATTATCATGCATAAAGTAAAAGGTACTACACGAGAAGTCAGCTGCCACCATTACAGATCCTCTTTGCAAGAAACTGAAGCAACATTCAAGCAGATATTAAGGACATTAAGCTTCAGTGAGACCAAGCAGTCAGCACTGACACCAGAAGAGCATTCACCTCATGTTGTGATGAGTAGCATTCAGCTGTAAAATTTGCCTTGTATTGATTTGACTCAGAAGCTGGCAAAACTTCAGCTTGATCAAGCCAAACCTTGGAGCACAATTGCTGTGTTCATTACTCAGCATGGCTATGCTAGGAAGCGTGGATGGAACAAGGAACAACACACCTTAGTGAGGTTGCACAGATACATCACACAGAGTCATCTTTCAAACATTTTCTGTGTTTGCCCTCAAGAGCTTTGTTGGTATAACTATTAAGTTTTCTGAAGCTCAGACATAAACAAAGTGTTGTACAGGATGAAGACTAAACCTCTCCTACCTCCCAATTTTTCAAGCACACCCGTCATTGCCCTAGATAACTCATTATTAATGCTGGTAATAATCAACATCATGTTTTCGAGATAGCACAGGTGTCCACAAAAACAAGTGTGGGAGTGTTAACACTAGGGTTTCATCTCAGACCTCCACAGTGGTTTGGTCAGAACAACAGTTTTATTGATCATACAGCCTGATCTTTCCACCCTCACTTCTTTGGTTTCTTCAAATTAAAGCTGGCCTTTAACAAGTGCTTTAGGTAGCAGAAATACAGAAGCTGCTGAACTCCTTACTCCTAAGTTTGGACTACATTCTGGTGGTGACAGCATTTTCCTTAATATTTATCTTACAAAAGAGATTTGAGCTGCTTTTAAGGTCCAGAGAGCACATTAAACCTTTTATGAAGACATATAATGTGGTTCTGTGTATTAAAGGATGACTATTCCTCACTGTATTTTGTGCTTTTATAAAACAGAAATCCAGCTGTGCTAATACTGCTGAACTATTTCAGTAACATTTTAACATTTCATTGCAACCTGTTTTCATTGCAACCAGAAAGAGTAAGTGATCTAATCTGCAAGAAACATGTACAATAAAAATCTGAGAGGCAGTACATGAACATGGGTCCTCAGATTTGGATCAAGGCTGTCTCATTAGGAAAGGAAGACTACAGTGAATGGGCCATGTATCATTTATTCTCAGCTCTTCCATATTTTTAACGGGGTGGCAAAAGAAAGGTCAGATACAATTGTGAAAACTTTGTTCAGGGCTTAGTTGTTGGTTTTCAACTTCTATTTTAACTTTCAAATTAAGACACTTCTTGTGCATGAGACAAGCTTGTGCTTCCATTTACAAATCGAGCCCAGCATCTTATGCACATAGAGACATGTGATCTCTGCACCCAGCAGAGAAGCAATGCTTTCAAAAACAGAAATGAAAAGCAAAATTCATTCAGCTGCAGGCACAGAACAAAGACAGCAAACTGAAAGGCACAATAATAATACTGTTCCCATCTAAGGAAACACTGAAAGGTTATTTTTTTTTTTATTGACAATTTGGACAGTTTTAATGCATGACTTATCAGGAGAGAGGAAGGTTGCATGTATTAAGAAATTAGAAAGCAGAGACTGTTCCTGAATATAAAGCACAAAACCACGCCAGATCCCTCTGTCCCTATGGTTTGGACATTTCATTATCAGACCTTAGTTAAATTGTTTGACTCTTTCCTAACTACCAATGGATGATGATGCCAATTTACTGCTTGAAGGTGCCACATTCCACTGTGATTGTCTCTGTCCCTCTAAGATGTGCCTGACAAAATACCCAAGAGGAGTTTAATCAGTAGCTCAAATTTAGCCAGCCATGCTCAACCCCTTTTTTTTTTTTACATTAACTACATGCTGAAGATTTCTCAAGAATTTATTCAAAATGGGCAACATCTCAAACTTTGAGTCAGGGATTTAGGATGGCCTTTTTCTCCAGTAAATTTACTTTTATTTTTGAATTACGAGAAATAGCAATTCCCTATATGGGCACAAAATCAAGTTGCACTTCAAAGCTTTACTAAGCTGTGTGCTCCCTTCAGTCATCTAACTGAACAAACGCATAATACGCCTGGAAGGAATTGAAAGCATTTCTCTTGCTGTATGTGGGAAAATTTGGAATATTCCTGGCAACAGCTGCCAGACTGCTTTAGACTGTCTAAAACAAAAAATCAGGTAGTGGCCATCAAATGAGCATTCTAAAACTCTTCAGCACTTTAAGTCCTAACAAATGGTGAGATTTCAGCTGTTACAAAAGTTTACAATCCCTTGACCAACCAGTTCTATTTTAATTCTATAATACACCCTTGTCCAAAGTATGTCCTTGCTTTCAAAGCAGGCATCTTTCAAAATAAGACAAGATCTTATTTTTTGCCCCAAGTAATCTCAATTATGTTAATGAAAACATAGTTCTATTTAAAAACAAATCAGGGTCAGTCATCCAGAAGACAACAGATTTCACACTCATTTCCATCACAGGCTGCACATAGAGGGAAAATTCATTATTTATACAGACTTTTCACTGAGTGGGTGTCAGTGCTCTTAATTAAGTCTCCAAGCTAGTCACAGAACTCTATCCCTTTTGTGGCTCTTATCCCAGTCTGCAGCTTAAGGTCATATTTGCAACACTCTCCATTTTGTAGAGAAGCACCTGTTTTCTTGCTTCTGTCACTGGGGCAGAGACCCCTGTTAGGGGCTGCTGGCATCTAAAGCATCTTTGTACAATGCTCAAATTCACCAGGAGAAGTTGCTAACTGCTGCGTGATGCTTGGCCACGTAGCTTTCCCTTTTTGTACAGAGGCAGCATGATCCTGTTTCGCGGTTCAGTCGGGCCTTCGTCCCCGCACAAGGCGCTGTCTGCCTCCTCTAATGCACACTGACCGCTTGTCATTTCAAACCAGCAACGCTGTTATGCTAACAAGGCGCAAAATAAAAAGCATCAAAGAAGCTTGCTGGAAGTCTCCCTTTAGTTTTAAATATACCCTAAAAACAGCACTACTGGTAAAGAGTTTGCCAATGTCAGGATGTAACGCAGCACATTGTCAGAAACCAGGCATTTGGGTCCTCCACAGAGAGGCAGGTCTGGGTAGCAATTCTGTTTCTCAATCTGCTGAATTTACCGCAAAGAGAAAAAAACACCGTGGACAATGTCCATCTCCACAACTCTTCAAGTTCATAATAAAGAAACTCTTACTAGAAGCTTTGAACATCTAGCAAACTTTCCAACGTGTAAGCTGCATAAAGCATCCACAGATGATGACTTCTGGAGGAGACGGTAGAGAGCCAAATTCAGCATCCTTTACCAAAGACACCAACCTTGGCACAAGTAAATAAATGGAGCTTAAATCATGCCATACTTTACCAGGAAACAAAAACAACACCAATAAAAAGTTACAAATGTCTTTCAAAACTGGAAGTGACCTTTAAAAATCTCAAGCTCTAAGCATCAAAAATACTTTTCTGGAGAGGACAAAACTGACTGATACCAATAATGGATTTTCATCCACCACATTTCCCTTAATATAACACCTGCCTTTTTAGACTGCCTGTGTAAGCTCTGGGACATAAGCTACTTGGAAAAATCCACAGCATTATAAATGGTTTAAGTTAACTTCAGTCTTGGTTCACCTTAAAAAGCTGAAAGTCCTGTGTTTGCAGAGATCTACTTCCTAAAAGATTATGTTTGGGGGTATTTCAAGATTTTGTTTTGCTTGGCTGGAAGATTTAGAGTGCATATTATGAACAAAACAGTATGTTTTGTTAGAATCACTAATTCTAAAATAGCTTTTAGAGCAATAGTTGAATCTGTAGTAGCCTATAACCAAATGAGCCAGTCACTCCACTTCTCACAAGTTCATGTATTTATTATCTTTTAAAGAAGTTAGCATAGACACATAGTTTACATCACAGAATTTACCAAGTTTACTGCAGTACAATCATTTCTCCGGGGTTATTGAAGTTTCATATCTTCCAGGTATGGATGGCTTTTCTCAGTTTTGTGAACACTTTTTCACAGGGATAGATTTACAAGTATATGCATTCACAGGATCAAGGCCCTAAGCTGTCTTCTGTTTGAGAATCTGGTTTAATATGATTTATTTCCCCTTTAACTATCAGTACTGGAGAATTTTTTTCAAAGGCAGATTGATCTTAGACTGTAGAATTATTATAGTAGCACAAATAAGATGTCAGTTTTGTAGGCTCCTGCAGGAAGGTATATCTGCTCATCAGTGACTGAAACCATCACATACCCACCTGAGCGTAACAGTATGCTTAGAAAGGCACAAAAAGGCACCCAGGTTTCAAGGTGACCATATGAAAAGGCACCTTCAAGAAAAAGATGGGGGAAAACAACCCTCTCCGGGTCCTTAAAGCGCAGAAGGGAAAACAGCAGCGACTGGAGAGGTCAGCCAGCGAAGACGAGAGGCCGGAGAGCCTTGCTTCAAACGAGAAGGCAAAGGACAGCCGGGGACGGCATCTGCTGTTGCCAGCTCCCAAGCTTGTGTCCTCCCCCGCCCCGGACCCCCGCCCGCACCGCCGGGCCAGGGGAGGCGGCGGCGCGGCCACGGTACGGGAGGCCCGGGCCCCGCCCGGTGCGCGGTGCCTCCCGCCAGCGCGGGAGCAGGTGCGCGGAGCCGCCGGGGGACATCGCCCGCACCGAGTCCGGGAAACCGGCTCTGCGCCATCCTCCCGCGCCATCCCCGCTGGTCCCCTCCCGCGCCATCCCCCACGACTCCCTCCTTCTTTGCTTGCCTACATCCCTCCTTGCCTCCCTCTCTCCTTGCTTCCCTCCCTGTCCACCGCAGTCGCCCAGCGCTGGCGGGGCGAGTCCCGCCGGGAAGGTCGCTGCCCGCAGACCCCGACACTTTCCCCCGCGCCCAGAAGTAACACACCCGCCCGGCCGCGCCACCCCGAAGAGGAAGGGGACGGGGAGGTTATGGGGAGGTGATGGGGAGGTGATGGGGAGCTGCCGCCCTGCCCCGCGGCGCTGCCGGCACCGCTGCCGTACCTGAGCGCCGCTCCCGCTCCTCCCGCTCCGCTCAGCCCCG
>VWPU01018869.1:0-24757 GCA_013398955.1 Callaeas wilsoni | reverse complement strand
CCGCCCCGCCCGCGGCACCGGGAGCGCGGGGAGCGGCCGCCCCGCGGGCTGTGAGCGCCCGGACGGGCGGCACCCCGCTCTCAGGGTCGCGGCGCCGCTCGCCGCACGCGTGTTTCCGCGGTGGCTTTGGACAGGCGATTTTATTTTGATTCCGCCCAGACCGCAGCCGGGCAGGTACTTGGCTGGACAGCCGGCACACGGTGTCACACAGTACCACAACGGATCGTAGTGGGAGCTAACTCCTTAGACCGAATCCTCAAGTGATGTCTGCTGGGCTGGGTTCTGTCGCTGAAGTTTTTGTATGACCCAAACACGACAGAATAATTGCACTCGGAGTTTATATGGCCCGTGGACGTATTTAATAACAAGAAAACCGAACTTCAGTACAACTAGTGCTTCTGCGTCCTTTGTCAGTCTCATCCTGGGCTGAGACCGATTAGATTTAGCTTTGAGGCTGGAAAGAAGAGGTCTGGTGAAGTCTTCACACCGTGTGGCCCTAGGCAGCCCAGGTGACATACTCTGCTCTGTGAAGATACTCCTCCCACTCAGAGTGGTGCTTCCTTGCCCAAATAAAATAAAATTGCTGATGATACTTTTTTTACCTTAAAGTTCCTCATGGCACACCGCAGGAAAATAGTTACTCCACATACACATCATATAGCCATATCATATGTGATGTTATCAACTAGTAACTTCTAGTCCCATGTAGATGGCACTTTTTTGCTGTTAAACACAGCTAGCCATAATGTATTGTATATTTTAATATTAACACACTGCTCCTGAAAGACAAAGTATGGAGTTCCGGCTGATATTCTATTTCTGACTCCTACTTTGAGACCAAAGAACTACTGTACAGTGCATACGGACTATAAAATCACTGCGTGGCTTGGAACATCCTGTCAAGAGACCATATGCATTACACATTTAATACGAGTTTATTTTCTCTCCATATGCTTATGTAACTGCTGTTAAGGTCACTCAAAACTCTCTAAATGTGCAGGCAACCAGAATACCCGATGACCTCACTTGAGAATTCTCTGCCCTTTTATTTTTGGTCACTTAAAACCACTTTTTTCATGGACAGTCTTTGCAAGTGCTTTGGAAAGCACATGATCAAGTTGCTGCCCCTGAGAAGTTTGCATGCCATGCAAAAAATGAATATGCAGTTATGCAACTCCATATTGCATAAAAAACCCGATGCAAAGATATCTCCCTCTTCATCCCAGCTAATCTTTTATTCCTGTGGCTAACACTGGCTGTTGTTTCAGTGTTTATAGTGATTATTAGACACTGTTAATTAACACTGAAACAATGCTTAATATATAAAGAATGGATCGCATTAGCCAAACATACTCTGGATAATGAGATTTATCCTATAGCCTCTTGATTTGCTATTGAAGTTTTTGATTAGTTTGGCATCCATGAAACATTTCAGAAATGAAAAGGAAAATTAAGTGCTGTGCATATTTAGCAGTGAGTTGCAGAACAAGAACTAGAGATTCGGTCTGCTCATCACTGTGAAACAGCATAAAATACCTTTAAGAAGTCCTCTGTGTGCATTTACAATACACCCCCCATGCCAGAGCCACCACTGTTTTACTCTTTCGGGCAGGGCAGTTTTTTGGTTTCTCCTCAGGCTGGGCACTGCACAGCAATTCACAGGCAAGGCAGTGCTGAAGCAGAGACTGGAGCTGCCTTGGCTCATTAACGGGATCATTCTGATAAAGATGGCTTATTTTACAGCTTGTTGTGAGCTGAGTTTTGAGGCTTCCCAGGCCACAGGTGGGAGCTCATGGGCTGCATTTGAGGGGTCTGTGGTGTAGTGGATAGAGCACACAGCTCTGGCTCTTCTTCCCAGCTCTGCCTGGAGACTTAACTTACTATTGCCAAGATTCTGTGTTTCTGCCTGGATTCTCCCATTCATAAATGAGGGCAGACAGTGCTCATCCACCTCATGGCAGTCTCTCAAGGTGTAGTTTACTGATATTTTTAATCACCTTTTTTTCGTTTTTTATGAATTCTGTGCTGAGCCATCTCTAGAGACTAAACTCAGAAAGGGAACTGTTACCCTTGACCTGACATGCTAAATTTGAAGTTGCCCTTGTTCCTACCCCGGGGCAATAACATGCATCTGTGGAGCAGTCACAGAACGGGGAGGAAGTTTGATTTAAGCGGTATTCTCCAAGATCATATGGTAGTTTGAGAATTTGGCACTCAGAAGGTTTTGTATTAAAATTACTCATTTTGAATTTGGATAATTTGAACATTCTTGCGCCTGATGGCCTGAATCAATCAATTGAATATTTTGTACTGTACGTTAGCTATTGGAAACAAGTCCTTCTTTTTTTTTAGTTTATTTTTGGTGGCACCTTTTTTTTTTTTTGGTTAAGATACTGGATTGCTCCTATTCCCACTGAGGTCCGTTGAAGTTCTTGACTTTAATTAATTCTCAAAATTAGCATTTTTATTGGTGGATAAAATTGAAGAAGCCAGGTGTGAAAATCCAGTATTTGCTTGCAAACAACACAACATTAAGGCACAAAAAAACTACATTTAAAAAATATTGTTTGTTTTGGGGTATGAAACCTGAAATCTTTAATGACCATTGAAGCAACTGATAGTTGTACATACCCTGCAGCTCAAAAAGACTTCCTTATGTCCCTCAAACTGAGCTCCGTGAGTGTGCAACATCCAGATTTTTTCACTCTTTCTGCATACATTACAACTTGTTAGTGTTCATGGGACAGAGTGAATGTGGGCACATTGCTTAAAAATGTAAACAAATTGCATTTGATCGAATGACCAGTATTAGACCTCATGTCTGGAAGTCCGTCCTTAGGGGAAGTTTAATGCTCTGAGCTTTAATAGCCGAAGGACACACTGCTCATACCCAAGTCAGCTGAGAACACCAGCCCTAAAAACTTAACAGTCAGGAATTAAATACAGGGTTATAGCTCTTCACAAAGGAAATTGGGCTTTGCTTTCTCAACACACATCTGGTCACGAAACCCTTCTGCTTCTCATTTGTCTTCTTGGTGTTTTATTTTCCTTACTGGTGGAGATAGTGAGGACAGATTACTATTATGAGAATAAAATAAAGGAAAATGTGTGTGTGCCTGTACACACAAACCCACAATGTGAATGAGGTAACGCCTGAACAGAACAGAACCCATGCTAGGCAGTCTGTGATCCAATGGCGTGGAGACTGCTCATTCACACAGCTCTTACTATTCTACACAAACAATTGAAAAAATATATTAAGCTTTTGGAAAGATGAAAGAATAGTTTTACAGCACAGTGAAAAGCAAACAGGCATCTACTATTTAAGGTGATTTTCCAAGGAACACAAGCAGCTGAAGTCACACTGGCTGTGACAGGCCTGCCAATGCATTTTGATACTGAGGAAGTGTTTAATGCAAGAAACCTGGGGAGCCAACCCCGTGTAGGCGGCGTCATGTGCTATATGGGGAATACTGTCAGAGGACTCGATAAGCGGAAATCCCGCTGCGTCTTGACATGCGGGGATGACTCAGATGTGGAATGAAACAAACTGCTGCAGCATCAAAGACCTAATTTCTCCTTCTAATAGAACCACACGAGTCCATCACATCCTTTAATCGCGCTGTGATGAAGCACCTTCAGCAGTAGCCTCTGGTGCACATTTCTGGGCTCTGTGTCATGTGTCATGGCAGATTTTTGTACAAAGCAGTGGGGCAACCCTGCAGAGGATGTACATCAGCAGAGCTCAACCACAGTGTATAATATCCAGGATTCCCATACAGGAGGCACGTTGCTAAATGCTTTTCCTGTCCTTCTTATTCTCATTTTATGCACAGGTAGGATGCAAACATTAGTTTTAGTGCAGTCAGATAATTGCTTTTTTTTTGCTCTCAACTTGCTACCGTAGAAATTCTAATGTCAGAGCCCTCAAGAGACCATATGGGCAGTAAACATTCCTTATGTGTTGCATGTGCAGAAAGAACATATTTTCTTATCAGTTCATACAAAAGCAGATCATGCAGAAATGATTTTTAAAAATTACTACTATTTTCCCTGCAGTAACAGCAATAGAACAATAAGTAAGAACCTTTGAATGGGTTCTCACTGTTTTCTAGTGCATGGATAATTTTCCCTTTTTGGTCACATGAGAAATAAAGACATTAAAATATATGTTTCTTTTCAGAAAGTGTTGTATTTATTTTATGTAACATCTGAATACTTTGTGTTGTAACTTAACATATAACCATATAATTTGTCTGTAACAAGAAATAGACCAAAAGACTTGCTCAGTGAATTGTACAAATGAGCCTTTCCTCATCAGTGATCCGAGGCATAATAAAATACCCCGCTTTTTCATTTCCCTCTGTGAGGTGAAAAAGCTCACTTACAGAAGCAAGTGTATTCCACTGAAAGAAAAGATGATTAATCATAGCTTGAGCTCATACTCAAAAGAGAAAATCACATTTGGATCCAGGCCTTTGTCCCAGGATCATTCAGTTCCATCTCTAGTTTGGAGAGAATAAGGTTTTTTTGATTAAGAACCACAAAAATGTTACTTTGTTGGAAGAAAGCTAGCAGCAGCCAATGCTGCTATTACACCACCCTTGTTGAAGGACAAAAAGCTAATAAACAGGTTGTTCAGATATATTCTAATAGCTGAAAGTACAAGTCATAGCCAATAAAAGCCAGCTGTAACTTGAAAGATTCTTCCCCAAAGTAATCAGGTCATGCAGAGAAGAGTGGATGCTGGTCTAAACCCAGAGATATTACAAATTCAGTATTTCTGAAATGTTTCTGAGGATTGAGTGTATAACATTAACAGCTCAACCAAGCCCTCAGACATGTTTTTCATAAGAAACATACCTAGAGGCCAAACAAATTTTCAGGAAGGATAAAATAGGAAAGAAAAAAAAAAGGTGCAAAGGTCCATGTGGATATTCTAGTGGGCTCTTTTCTGGAGGAACAGGGATTGTGTCTGTGCAGACCATGCGTAGTGTAGGATACCTGGAGAATCCTGAACCAATCTGGCAACTCTTGGGTGGTTACATCCCTTGCATATCTGCCCCAGTACCAGCAGGCAGCTGGTAACCACACTGCCGCTGGTTTCCAATACAATCCAGTGTCTTCATGAAATACAAAGCAAAGAACGGCTTTGTTTGATAAGGGAATATGCAAATTTCCAGTTTGTTTAGCATAGAGACCATGCTCCTCCATTACTGATTTGGTGCCTTTTCTTTCACATTCTCTGGGCAAGGTCGAGAAGAAACACCTGTGTTCATTTCCCTCCCCAAAGCTGAGGAGGCTTTGCCCCCAGAACTGCTGTCGGGTATCTGCCACTGTGGGGTATCTTCAAGCACCTCTCTTGGTAACAGCAAATGCTACAGTGGTCTGGGAACATTGCAACTAAAACCTGCTCTAGGTGCACTACCTGGAAACTTGAGGGAAATTCTGAGCAGGTTCTGATTGCTTCCCTTTCTGTTGCTGTTCTGCCCAGCAGAAAAGGCTGTAATGAAGCAGCAGTACTGCAGACTACTAAATTCTCTCACAGCCTGATTCTGGAGAAAGTTTGTGATGGTCTTCTACAAGTCCAAGTGGGTTAGGTGCCTGCCTGCCACTGGTGTCCACACGGGCTCAGTTTCTGATGTGCTTCAACATCTTTGGCATTTCCACTGTCTGTATGTGCCTTTAGACTTTTGCAAATCCAGCTCTAAACTCCTATTGACCTAAATCATGGAATTAAATCCTAACTTTTGAAAGAATGGCATTTTCAGACACTTAGAGTTATTTTGCCATAAGCAAAACGTCTCATAGTCTGTATATCAGTTATGATTTATGAGTCAACCTGACATAGTTCAAAATGCTCAAAAGCAGATGTGGCACTTAAAAAGCATTGCAGAAACATAGCTATGAAAGCAAAAAAGGCACAACCGTATCAACAGGCACAAACTCTAGGTGCTGTGCAGAATTTTTATTTTTGCAGAGTTTTCTAAGATCTGCTAGAAATAACTGCAAATTGAGGGCTATATTTATTTCATGTTTAATTCATGAGCAGTAGTATCTGTTGCTGTAGGAGTACAAGGGTTTAAAGGAGCTTCTGCTCTTGGCTCTTCCCTGGCCTCAGCACTGGCTGCAGCATTTCCAGTGGGGACCTGATGGGTGTCAGGAGTTGTCAGCTTTGGCTGTTTCAGGCAGGAAGGAGCAAAGCTCAGGAGCAAAGGCGTTTTCCCTGGCAGTGACCTGCCACAAGCCCTGAACAGGTCATATCTGGGAAATGATGGTCTGATCATCTCCCACAGCCCCAACAGTCAAGCAAGGGGGAGGTGAGTAAGGAGGTCTTGAACTAACTACAGCTAATATATGTCAAAATTAACAGACTGATTTTCACACAGACATAACTGTGAGGTCACTGGAGATCACACAGCATTGCTATTTCTGGATGCCCTCGGGGCATGCTGCAGTAACCCAAGCTAGACTGAGCAGAGTCCTGTTCACTGTCCCAACATCTGGGTCAGGAGCGGAAGGAAATCCCCTCTGAGCAAGCATCAGCAGTGAAAAAAGCATCCCTGCTCCTGGTGCTTTGGCTATTCATCAGCTAAGGAGGATCCAGTGCTATTTCTTAATGCTGTCTCTGTTTTATGAAACCCAGGCAGTGCTCCATGAAATAACCACCATTTATCCCTTGACTGAGAGCAGCTTCTCAGGGCCTCTCAGCTCTTTACTGCTCCTAAATGCTGTGGATTGAGGAGCAGAGAAGGTGGCCTTTCAGGATCACTGCAAGCCCAAGGAAGGCATTGAGGTGCTCCAGGATGGATTGCCTCTGGACTCCACTGGAGGAGACGGCTGAGCTGTTGGGATAATGCAAATCTTGTAGCTGCACTGAGCTTTCATGCATTAAGTTCTGCCAGGGTACAACCTCTTCTGTCAGCAGATTGTCAGTTAAATTGTGGTGTCCAATGCATAGCCTGCTACCATATGGATATTTCCTGTATCTGACATGGCAGAGATAATGGGATGGATCTGGGTCAAGTATTAGTGCTTTTTTCTATTCTTTGTGCAACATGTGTATGATGGTTTGGTCTGTAGTGGATGTAAATCCAGGTTTTCACCTCGGAGCCTTTGTTTAAAATCTAGTTCAGTAACACCTAAGAGCTGTTGCCATACAAACAGCTGCCACGTGAGCTGTATCCGATGGCATTTTTATTAGCCTCTATTAGCTTGTTGCAGGTGGGAAACTGGCTTGCTCACCGCACTGTCCTCACAAGAGAATGCTCACAGTTAGTCGTCTTCCCCTCCATGCCTCTTCATCCAAGCATTCAGCATTGCCAGCTTTCCTATTTGTAAGCTCCAAGAGAAAATTTCCTGAATATCTCGACTAAGGGTCCTCTCTACGAGGCAAAGCATTGCCTGCACTGATGCTTCATGTGGCATGACTCCATCTCCTGGTAACCAGGGGGAAATAAAGCCATCTGCTATTTGGGAGTCCCAGGATGATTGCTGGCTTTTTGCTGTTACATGGAGTGTGTGTGTCCCCTGGCTGTGCCAGTGACATCCTGGAGGTGTAAATGGAAGACGACCACAGGGTCTGGATTCCTCCAGTGTGAGACCCTCCACAGGCAGGCCAGCCCGACATGGCCAGATCTCTCTCTATTGCACCTGCTGTACGTGAATAAGGAGTATTTAGCCCGTAACTGCACAGATCACACCTTTGATGCTTTAAGGAGGATTGAGCCCACCCAGCAGTAAGCAGGTAGCCTGGATGCTGAAGATTCAGATTCAATTCCCTTATGATGAAACCAACATGAATGAAAGCTGTTCATGATACCCAAGGCAGGAGGTTAGAATATGTAGTCTAATTTCAGTGCTCAGTCTCTTCTTTCCCCTATTTTCATCAATAAAAAGGGGAGACAGGTCTTTTATACTTCACAGAACTCTATTATTGTACAAGTGCAAGCCATAAAAACATACAGAAACTCTCTTTTCATCTTCTCAAATAAAGATTTATTCATTTTGGACAAGAACATCTTATACAACTTTAAAATATATATAATTGAAACAAATATTGATAATCATAAAAACAGAGAAACTATAGAGAAGTGGTAAGTTATGCAGCAGTTCATGACAACGATGTGAAAGGTTCCCAGAACTGGAAAAATTCCTCCTTCACAGTGATGACTCTTGCCCTTTAAAAAACAGCCAGATGAGACTCTTTCTACCCACAGGGCTCTCCTGCAGTGACAGCTACATTAACCTTTGCTGACAAGCACTTCTCTTTGCTTGTAAAATCAGCTTAGTGAGTGCAAAATTCTTCCAGACTTTAAAATGGTTACCATCAAATGGAGATACGCTCCATGCAAAACAAAACATCCTTGTGCCTCACAATTACTCCTATGTTTTTTTTGCTTTGAGATCACTGGGTGGGCTGATACAGGATGATGCCTGGGCATCTGTCTGCTTTGGCTAATATTGCAGAAGAGATGTGAATGTAGGAAAGGACACCGAGGTTTTTGCTGCATTTCTCTCCCTGGGCATTTTTCCATGCTTATCACCACATTGTCTGGGCAATGAGTAACAAAGCAGAGGAGCAGTAATATATGCTTGGGCTATTTGTCTGTTGCTATTAGAGAAATGCTTCAAAATTGCAGAGCAAGCCAGGGCGCTTCCTCCTGTGCATTGGCACACACGCACATGAACGCATGCTCCGTCCCTGACATCCTATTTCCCCCTATTAATTTCACATCCTTCTGGATTCTGCATCTGAGCTGTCCTTTATATGCTCCTCGCATGCAAAGGGAAATCTTGTGGGCTTGGGCAAAAGGAGGGTCTGCCAGTCTCCTCCCACCCTGTGGCAGCACCAAGCCTTTGAAACTGGGTCACACGAGCTCTGCCACCTCATCAGGGTTAAGCTTTCATATCACCTGGGGCCATTTCAAAGACTTCATAGCCCCATGGAATGAATTTAAACCATGCAACATATACAGTTTTGAGGCACTCAGCAGTTCTGTGATATTCTATGGCATTTTTAATTGCTGACCAGAAATCTCCAGGACTAGTACTTGGCATAAAATGCAAGTCAGGCTCCCAATCTAGTGCCACCTTGTCACAAATCTGCTGTGTCCTGGACATCAGCAAGGTACAGGAATCCAGCACATCACTGAAAAGGTTAAAAAAATATGGAATGGAATGGAATGGAATGGAGCAGAATAGAATAGAATAGAATAGAATAGAATAGAATAGAATAGAATAGAATAGAATAGAATAGAATAGAATAGAATAGAATAGAATAGAATAGAATAGAATAGAATAGAATAGAATTAAAATTAAATGGATTAGAATAGAAATAAAATATAAATAGACTAGAATGAATTTTAAAAAATTTTTAAATGCTTGAAATTATGATTTTTATATCTGGCTAATTGTGCGGTGTAAACACAATATATCCTTACACTGTCTTCTCTTTAAGTGCCAACTTAAAGAAACACTGCCAATCCATGACATTTATTGCAAAACTCCTACTGAGCTCTAAGATGCAAACCTGGCTTTCAAGCCTGCCTTTTCACTGTGTTTGGTGGGACTGGAATTGCTCAGGCCAATTAATTGACTGTTAAAACCTAAAGTAAAATATTACATTAAGTGACAGAAGGAGCAACCTGCTACAAAAGCAGTGGGAAAGTACTTTGCTTCAAATCCAGATGCATATCAATTGAAGTTACTTTTCTAATAGCTTCCAAATTAAGTCATTCTTATTATTTGCATTATTCTAGGATGTTGAACTTGAGATATATTTGTAAAGAATCAAAGTTAACTGGCAAATCAGACCAAGAATGCTGAATTTCTGAGAAGCTCATTGTGTGTACTTGGTGAATACCAAGTAAATTTTGGAACTGACCTTGTCTGCTATGTGATAAGATTTAATTGTGTCATATGGTTCATTAAGGAAGAGGTCCATGAACGGTTGCTAAAACTAAACTGAGTGCCTTTGTGAAGTATGTTTATGAAAATTTGTTTCCTGGCTTTTAGAGGGAAGATTATTTTCTGTCTCCTGTATACTTACTTGAAGGACTGCCAACATCTTGTTTAACACAGGTATAATTCCATTATTTTGACACCAAACAAGAAATAAAATACCAAAATAAATACAGATGTGAGAAATCAGACATGTTTTCCGCAGATCATGGAGGCACAATCTTCAGCCATGTAAGTCAGTGGCAGCACAGTCCCCAAATTCGTTTGGGCCACGATTTTAGCCAGGATACTTTGTCATCCAAGCTTCCATATAAAAAGCTTTAAAATAACCCACTAAAAAAGGAAAAGATCATGGATACTGCAGCCAGGGTGCATTATTCAAATGGAGTTTAGAGACAGCTCATATGCCAGAGCTCCAGAACACAGCATAGTTGTTTGGACGGTCCTTGGGACTGAAAGCAATTTTTTGGTTTTGTGTTTTGGGGCACTGAGATGCTTCTTTCATTGATGGACTACTCACAGATGGGAATCCAAATTATTCCAGTGAATAGAATTAGTGAGACGTTAAACTTGTGCAAGTATTTTTTCCCACTATCTCTGCCCATTTAGCAACTTAGCATTATGGCTGGTGGTGGTCAGCTACAGGCTCTAAGACTGCTTCCTGAACAGCCCATCCCCTTGCTAAGGAAAAGAGAATATTTAAAAGGCATGTACCACCCGTGTGCCTCCTGGGTACCTGTCCACTCCCCTCAGTCTTAAGTGTTCTGCTGCCACAGCCTCCCAAACCTCCTGGCTGCTCTGTGCCCATCTTTTTCAGACTTCCACACCTTCTTTATTTGCACCTAAATTGCTACGAATAATAAAGCAGTTCAATTTCTCAGCTTTAACAGATGCATCTGACTTCTGCTTTTGCTTCGCAGTTTCAGCTACGAATAAAACTAATCAAGGCATGTGAAGAAGCCACAAGGTCAGAACAGTTCAGAAAAGGGTCACAGATAATCTAAAACCGTGGTCAGAATGTTGGATTTTAAAGTCTGAAAGAGCCATGGGAGGGGAAGACAACTTTTTTCTGCTCTTAAATTCACGTGTAGAAATGTTTCCGGTTTAATTTCTGTAACTCTTTTGAATTATACTATCCACAGTTTCTGGAAACAGACTAACAAATCCTGAAATTGGTACTTGGGAAGTGGTGTGATTATGATTCCAGTCTAATCCAAGATCTAAAAGAATTTCTAATTTATCATATCAAGGTTTCCAGATGAGTAGCCATGAGGGAGATTTCAAAGGTCAGGAGAAATGAAATGCAGATTTAAATTCAAATTAATCAGAGGCAGACTCCAGACTGGCTTACATGCACATGGGTAAACATTCACTGCGGACTACATATCACTCCAAAACATGGAACTGTAATGTAGAATTGAATTTCAGAGCACTGAACAAAATGTAAGCCACAGGAAAAAAGCTGTGGCTGAAAGTGAAAATCACACAGCACAGATTAGGGAGCAACAGAGCAGGGAAATGGGTGGACACGACCCTCGAGTCTACCTGGCCAGTCCTTATCACACCCTGGGGCAGGGGGAAAGCTGCTCTGACTGATTCTGTTGTTGGCCTCAAGATGGTTTTCCATGGTCAGATCCCTGACTTGCTACTTTTCTGGGATTTGTCATTTTTTCAGAGTGGGAAGAGATCCTTAAGGATCTGTTGCCACAGCTTTAGGAGTGGTTGAGCTGTGGCACAGAGATCATAGTGCTGGCCGGGTCTGAGGCTTAGAGGTTTCATATGACAGCTGTAGAAAATCTGAAAGTTTTGGTCAAAAGTTTGTCAGGCATATAGAAGCTCTGGTAGATGTGTTTGCTTTATTTAATCCATATATTTGCCCATTAAATAATTCAGAAGATGTTGTATTAAACAGACTTCAGAGAAAAGAGATGGAAGTGCATTTGCTGAAGCAAGAGCTTGTATAATGAGATATTTCATAAAAGAAGCCGGACTTTTAAAGTCAGAATGGATTAAGGGCATGAATTCATGTGTCCCATGAGAACTTATTATAAACTCGAAGGACATTCAGAGACCTTCAGCAAGAAGCAGCTCTCACAGCTGAGTTTAATTTTAGTACCATTGTAGTTGTAAATAAATTGTTTTTATAGTTGTTTCAGTGTGAATAAGAATTTTATCTGATCACCCAATTAGCAGTATGGGGGGTTTGTAAAGAATGAGAAATGTATTAGGGATGATTTTGTGCACTTCTGAACACAAAAAAATTATATCTATAAAAATCACACCTTTCTTTTAAGGCCACAAAAAAAGAGAATTTAAATTATACCAAATAAACCACTTTGTAAAAAACCAAAGAAGTTTTTCCCTATCTGTGCCATTGTTATAACACAATCAGCTTGGACATTGATAACAACTTAATCATATTCACAGCTGATTTCATATTCTCATACAGTAATAATCGTATTATGATCACTCGAACTACTATGTTGCCAAGGCTGCAGGAAAATGATAACCTGCCTGAAAGTAATACCTTCAGAAGTAGTGTAAAAGAAAGAAACCCAAACTGGAAACTTTCCCATTAGTCCCCAGTTGCAGGTGAGGGTCTTTTTGCCTAAACCTGGCTGTGGACAGAGCCAGAGCAGTGAGGATGAGGGAGATGGGATCTCCTGTCCTTTGAGATTTCTTTTTCAGAGCCTATTTTGCAAAGCAAGCTTCACTGCGGTTCTCCCCCCGATGCCTCAGGTAACACAGACACCCTGTTCTCATCCTGCTCTATTTCCCTTTTCTCCCTCATTTTCACGGAGACTTCAGCTTTTTTTTGGCCAATCCAGTTACAGGGAAACCACCTTTCTTAGTGGTGATTAAGCATAGTCAGTGACTTAAGACAACAAGAGTCCTGCACTTAAGTTTCCCTGAGAATTTAAAAAAAAAAAAAGGCTGTATAAATGGTCACTCTATTTTCATTCCTCTTTGATTTTTCTGTAGCAGAAATAAGTTGTCCCCCCTATTTACTTTAAAAGTGCTTTTGAGCTGTTCAATGTTATTCCTGCTTTCAACATGAGCTACCACTGTTACAAGTGTGTGCAAATAGTGATAGAATAGAATATTTCAGTTTGAAGTGACCTACAATGACCACTTAGTCCACCTAGGCTGCTCCTATATGATAGACTGCTTTTGCTCAGCTCAGGGGCAGGAGACTTTTATGTCTCACCCATCAGCTGTGCCTGCTGCTGGGGAGACACTTTGCTGCGATTCTGCAGCAGGGTTTGACCTCTGATATGTGACAGGTGAAAGACAATGACTGATCTGAGGCCTGGATCTCATTTGGTGATTCTGCTAATGAAGTAGCATGTGGACAGGCAACAGCTTTCATTAGTTGTCCATTTTTTTTCCCTGCAGTAACTGCTGTGTTTTAGGTTCACAGACAGAGTTATGAAGGATTGTAGGATGGAGCCTGAGAAGAAGAAATATTAAGCTCGCTCAGGCACCAGGTTGTCCTCTCATCACAAGTTTAGTACTAAATAATGATATAATTAGTTAACATAATGATTTTTATTTTAAAAATATCTGGTATCATTTATCAACTGCAAACTAATTTCACTTTTTCTGTCTTATGAATTTAAGATTCATATAAGACTGATCATGCTGTAAGTGAAAGCATGTTCTATCTTTACTTAGCGAAAAGAGTATTTGCAGTATGTTAAAGCCATAGTTGCATTTTTTACTGTTCCAAGCCTTTTGCATTTCAGTTGTCAAATGTAAATATACAAAAGTCGCACTTCTGAGATTTTTAAACTTCTGGTGTTGTATTGAGTTTCTTTGTTTTTTTTTTTTTTAATGAAACTAATATTTAAAGCACTTTAATGATGTGATCAAAAAAATATCTCCTTAGTTTGTGTTCTCTTTGTCTGGCTGCTGTAGATACAGATCTTCCATCTCTTGCCTTGACCAAGTGTCTGGAAGGCAGGGACAACTTCTCTAAGATTTAAGAAGGAGACTAGAGTATTTTTTTAGCACCATCACAGTAAAGAGCAAGAGTGTGTGAAGTTATTGAAAGAACAAGGCTTAGTATCTCCAAAGGCTTAACCCTTCTGTTTATCCCAGGGGCAGTGAAGGGAAGGGGCAGTATAGCATAAGACATTTTTCCCCCATCAGCACCCCCCACTCCTGGCTGGGACCATATTTCCAAGCTCATACTGGTGACTGAGTAATTCGTGTCTCGGTACCTAGGGAGGGATGAGGCCCTGTCAGGGATGAGGCTGATAATTGGTTTCTCTTTGAGGTGCTGAGATGGGGACACCTGTTAATGAGAAAGTTGACCAAGGACACCAGCCCAATTGACAGCAACTGTTTAGCAGCTGTCAGGCAGTAATGACTCCCAGTCACTCCTATCTCGCCTGCGTTTGAACCAGTAACCCAGAGACAAAGGCCTCGTATCTCATTACTGCCTCTCCCTTGAGCCAGCCCACTCTTTTGCAGCAGATGTCTATTGCATTAGTGTCAAAATCATGTATTTAAAGGAAGAAGTTTGCAAAGGTACAACTGTCCAGCACCTAAAAGCTCCCTCCTGCACCCAGAAAGTTCTGTCTCAGGCTGTCAGCTGACAGGGAATCTATCCCCGTCTTGGGCTCCTACACTCCCACATCCCTTTGCCTCCCAGTGCCCAGTGAACTTCCAAAGTAAAAGTCTTTATTATATTCTTAATAAGAGCACTATGTGTGGCCCTTTAAAATAGCTGAGGGACAAAGGAAATGGCACTAAATAATAGACAGGTATAAAAACCATTCAAGGTAGCTGAGCTGCTCCCACTTACCCTAAGAGAGGATTCAGCTCACCCAGTGAAAATAAAATTCGTAGGCTTACCTGTCTAACATACTTGATAAGTATAAGGGCTGCAAAATAATCTTCCTCTAAGGACACACATGAAGATAGCAGCAGCCAAACACATTTTGGCTTGAATTTATCAGGAGTCTGATCTAGATAGTATTTAGTAGTGAGCACTAGCCAACCTGTATTTACAAGCTCCAAAGCAACATTCCTCTGGGATAGAAACAGCAACAAAACATTACCTGAAGACACTACATGCAAAAATAGCTCTTGTGTCTTCCTCTTTCCCTTCCCCCACTTTCAACCTGGCAATGCTGAGCTCTGCCTACGGAAATGAACAGCTCCTGCTCTGGTGGGGATGCTGCTTCCAGCAGGGCTGGTGCTTGATAGTGGGCAGGGTCCCCTCCCAAGCCCTACGGCAGCTTTTCCAGTCTGTCAGGTCAGGTAAGTAAAGTGAAGAACAAAAGCGTGGCTGTGTGCAGGAAGGGGAAGGGATGGCAGCAGTGACCTGTGGCTCTCACAGCCCAGCTGGCCCCTGCCCCAGCCCTCAGCAGTGAGGAGAGCCCTTTGCTCAAGGGTGAAAGCATGCTGGTGGTGAGGGGTAAGTAAGAAGAGATTTGGCATGTCTCTCAAATCCTCTGCATATTACTATAAGTATTAGTATTAGTATTAGTGTTGTTGTTGTTATAGTTGTTATTATTATACAGTTTGTGCGACAGTCACTTCTGTGGTCCCCAGTTGCAGACTCCAGGCCATGCAGGTAAGACTGACTGCAGAAAGGCTTCCTCTCTGATCAGCAAATCTCTCAAGGACACCAGACATGCATCTAGGAGCTATTTGCTCTGGACAATCTGTGCAAGAGCAGCAACAGCAATCCTTCTCCTACAGGAAACTGTGCAAGATATTGATGTGCTCAGTGATTGAGGGGGTAGGAAAGGGAGGTGCAGCCCTTTTGCCATCACAGTTCGCACACAGATGTGGTTCTGGGAGCAGTGATGGCAGCAGACAGGCTTGAGGGGCTGAGCAGATACCAAGTGGCCAAAGGGGCTGTCCCATGTGCAGGAGGATCAGGAGAGGCTGATCACTGCTCCCTGCTCCCCAGACACTCTGACGGCTCCTGGGGGATATTTTTATTGCTCCCTGAGGCATTAGATCTAACCTAGACACATGTCCTGAATTGCCTGCCAAAGAAGCTCCTTTTTCTCCTCTCTCTCTTTTCATTGCTTGCACAGGGTTTGCAGGGAAATATGCCTCACAGTTCAGGTAGCATGAAAACTTCCCTTCTCACAGCCTCTGTCCTTCCCTATTCTCTGCAGGTGCCTCAGCTGCAAACAAAACAGAAGTACCATGGATAGCAGTAACTACTCTTTGTCTTGGGACAGAGAAATTCATTGTGTGTGACTATTTCTAGTCCAGAGACAGACTTATTCAATGAAGCAGAATTAAGGTAGAGCTTTGGCAGCTTTATGGGCAGACTGGACACAGCCTTCTGCTGGTGGCAATGCATGCTGCTCCCTTGTTGCACTACATCATTTGCCACCACCCTGCCATATTTTCTACTCCAGAGCCTCCTGCAGAATGCCAGCCCAGGATCAGAGAGACAGTCCACAGGGCCCAGCTGGAAGCACCAGGAGGGTTGTTCAGTCCACCGCACATTTTAACAGGCAGGCAACCAGACCAGAGTATCCTCATCAATAGGACTGGTCCTCATGGGTGATGCTGTTGGTGATCCCAGCAATAAGGCTGACCTAAAGGACAGGGGTTAAGCTGCAGAGAGCACATGGGCGTAATAAATTTGCTTTGATTCGCTCTGTTCAGCTGGAACTTTGGTTTCCGGAGTTGTCAATTCTGGAAACTTTCCTGAGCGTTACATTCACTTCTAATGAAGGCAAAGCAGGGAGTATAACAAATAAGCTCAAATGTGCAAGCAGAACTGATCAATTAACCCTGGTACATCCTGCATGCTATCAAAATCAATGTACATCGTGGCCGAAAAGTAGTATCTGCAAAACAAAGCTTGAGTTGTACCCAAAATGTAAATCCCTGAGTTTGTCTGCTCTGGAAATGAAGAGACTAAAAATAAGATTATAAATATGGGGATCTTTGCTTCTCTGGCTGCTCGGCACTAGAATAGTTTCTGTGTCTGACAGATTATCTCCGCGCCACTAGAAATGATCAGAGCCCTAAGGCAATTAATTCCTCACTTTCAGAGTTTTGCTTCTGCGGCAACAACGACTGCCATGGACAATGACGCGGGCCGCCGAGAGGGGCGGTTTGGAGCAGAGGTAAACAACCCCGGCAGATAATGAGCGGTGAATACAAAGGCAAGGCAACCTGCTTGCTGGAGGGAAAAGCCCAAGCCAGACCAGCGTTGCTGTGACCCACTGAGCCGTGGGAAAGGCTTCATCACACTGGTGACAATAGTAGCAGCCAGTGCCATGCTGGGGAAGGTGCCTCACCTCCCCTTGGCAATCTGATCACCCCGCACCACCCGGACTTCCCCTGGGCTCCCGTGGGTGGAGAGTGGTGTCCTGCCTCCTCCTCATATTCAGATGGCATCCCCACTGGTAATGGTGACCCTGTCTGGCAGTGGCAGCAGATGAGGGCAGAACGTAGAGAGGAAACAGAGTCACCTGCCACCAGGACCTGCTGTGGTCACCCAGGCCAGGAAGGGGATTTCAGCCACACCAAAGGTGTGTTGACAGAGATCACCTGTTAGGAGGTCTAAAATGACACCGCCTTCCTGCTTGGTTCACATTTGCAGAGCACATCATGTGGTCCCCAGTCCCACACCACGGAGCTGAGAAAAATAGAGTAGAAAATAGATCTGCAAACTCCAGAGGTTTTTTTACTTTCACACATGCAAAAAGAGACAAGCTGGAAGTGCTACTTTTATATCAGAAGTGCAAGTGTGATTTCCTGGAGGGCTTTCCCTCACTCAATTCAGTGGGATGGTAAGGGCCCTTTGGAAAAACATGAGCCTGGCTTCAATCCAAAACATACTCGGAATTCCCAGATCCCTGATGAACCAGCAGCATAAACACCTGATCTCCAGCCTTTGCTTCGGACTTAATTGTTTTGAAAGGCAGTTGCTGCCAGGAACAGAAAGTGATCCATAGCCTGGAGACCTGTGACAGCAACCTGGGGTCTGCAACACCTCTGCACTGGAATGAGCCCAAGGGGAAGGGCACTTTTTGTTGTCCCTTTTTCCAGTCCAGCCCAAGTTTAATTTTATTCCATTTCAAACACCACATAAGGCAATGGTAACGGGTAATGTGTCTGATCACAAGGAAATCCCCTTGTTTTGTGTATCACTCCCCTTCTTGTAACACTTTTGCCATTCTTCCTTGCAAAGACTGATGATGGATTTTGTGTTAGAAAGAAAGTCGTGGAGTACTAATTTTTGTGCAGAATGTACTAAAACTGGATGTTGTCACTTAAGCCACTGTTCCTTTAAGTTGCGCTGCTTGACACTATGAATTATTCAGATATCTCTATGATATATAGAAGTGGTGTCAGCATTTCAGGGCATGACTCTCCTCTCTTATCTGCTATAAAATCCCAGTGGCTTCATTGAGCTATAAAAGGCAAAATTAGGTCCTCAGCAGCATTGTTGTCTTGCAAGCAGAAAATACACTTTACCACTGAGTGAAGGGTACCGGCAGACCTTGCTTATAGCATAAAACCAGATATTTGTAAGTCTCTGGTGCATCAATACATCTAAAAGGTCATTTATTCATTTGGGAATGAGAAATCAGAGTGTAATGAAGATAGGGGATAGTGTAACATTGCCTATTTTCTCTATTGTGGAATTACTCAGGTTGCATCGACCTCATGCTGCTAATACCAATGGGCTCATCTGCCTGAATAGCGAGGTGTCTGCACTGTAGCCAGCAGTGCTGAGCCTGAGCACAGAGCTGTGCCAGGGAAAAGGAGGGGGTGTGTGCAATGGAGGAGCCCAGAATAGCCCAGGGGCTGCTGCATCCCCAGGACACAGACTGCTCAGGGCAAACCTGTCGAGCTCAGAGGCTGATTGGGCTACGACCACTTGCCATGAAGCTGAACAGTCCCTGGGAATGGTGCTGATAATTTTTTTATCCTTGCATTGATTTTTTTCTCCTGTTTTTAAACCAATGATGTCAAAGATAATTCAGGTGAAACTGTTAAAAATTCACTGTCAAGCATGGAAGATCATTCACTTAGAGCTGTAAGAGAAACAAGGATAGAGGTGGCAAGAGAAAAAAAATGCATGTGATATGAATATGCTCTTAGCAAAGCCAGGGTTTAAATCGCGTGGCTTAAATGATAGAGGTCTAGATTCCTGGCATTTCCTGTGCCTTGTCAGTCGGTGGGCACTGCACATTCAGGAAAGATGCAACTATAAACCAGGAAGTGTTTTTGTCTGGCAAAATAACCTCCTGCAAGTTCCTCAGCCTTCAGGAACCAAGTTCTGCCCCCCCATATGCAGAGCCCCCCTGCTGCAAGCTGTGTGTAACTCAGGGCAGAATTTGTCCTAAGTGATGCACCCTGAATCAGGGTAACTGTGGGCTGCAGTTTAGTGATGCCAAGGCAGATGTAAATCCTTACCTTGCATTTCTCCCACTTATTTGTTGCAATGCTTGTGTAGATATTTACAAAAGGGGTATTTACAAAAGGCAAAGACATATCAAGCTATCTCTGGCCTTCTTCCCATGTTAGATAGGATGGTAAATATTTTTGGAAGGGATGTAAACCTTAATGCTTCTGGGAAGAAGCCAAGTGGTACCAGATGGCAGAGAGGAGGAAACTTACCCTATGGGCAGGTTTTTCACAGTGTTCTCATAAGCATCTGGTATTTGCCACTGGCAGAGACAGCACAGGGGGCAGCACTTTGATCCAGTCTACCTGTCTCTCTATTCCTGCTACTGACTGATTTCTTACCTGTTCAGAAAAGGTTCTGTCAAATTATTTTCTTGACACACACTTGGATGCAAAATCTCAGTGTCCCTCCTCTTTGGGTAGATGATGGTGGAGGATGTGACAGTTCCCCAGCACACGGCTTCAGCTCATAGGCACGTGGCAATCCTGATGATTCAAATCTTGTAAGTGGAGTTTGGAGATTTCTCTTAATACTTAAAAAAAATTGCTCTGATATTCTATGTAGCCTTCTGACTGCACAATGAAGTTGGATCCCCACTATACACTAAATTAGGAGTGAAATTTTTGCTCTAGTTATTATGTATGTGTTTGGGACTTGTCAATCACCTGCAGCGCTCAGGTAGGAGCAATTGCCTACTCCTTCTTAGGATTTAGCTTCCAGTCCTTTACCAATGTACACATTAGGGATGAGGGAAAAAGCCTCCACGTTTAGACTTGCACAAAATGGTTATAAACTTCCATGAAAATTAAGTGGTAGTTAACACTGTGGGTGAGGGGATTTTTATGGGCTTTTTCTTTTTGGCTCAAACATACTGTGTATGCCCACCCTGTAGCTGCCACTACAAGAGCTCTGACTTGGTATTGCTCCATCAGCCCTGAAAGGGTGCCTGCACAGAGCAGATCTGGACCCAACATGTGAATGTGCACCTCTTGGATGAATGCAGGACGCTTTGAAACAGGACTGGAAAGCAGCATTTAAGGCCCATCTTGAGAACACATACCTCCCATGCTTTCCTTCAAGGAGCGGCTCTCCATCTCCGCTGGTCTCCAGTTTGGACGCTACTCTTTGTAGCAATGTTTAAAAACTACTGCTTATGCCTTTTGGAGAACCTGTTTTGCTGGCAAGGTAAAGAGTTTGCTGGTCACAACCATAATTCTTCTCTGAATATCCTGAAGTCCTTTAAATGAGTTGGTGTTTCAGGGCAGTTTCAGGGCACAAAGTAAAAAGGCTGTGTGAACACAAGATGAAATCCTCCAGTAAAACATACTATTTTCATAAGGAGAGAGAATGAACGGGATGGCCCAGTTATATTGCCAGAAGCCAGCATTAAGGAGTGCTGCATAATCTTCCAAGAGACTGCGTTTTCCTCATTGCTCAGCCAGATGGGCAAATGGAGGCATGAAGGCTTTTCACAGGATGGTTCAGCAGATCTGGGAAAAGAAGGAAGAATGACACAAGATGGTTCTTCAGGTCGTTGCTACCTGGAAAAAAAGTGTTCTGGCTGAAAATACTGCTTAATCAGGCTGGAAGTGAGGTGCCTATCTTGATAGCAGAGTTTGGAGCATTGCACATTTTTTGTTATTGCACAGCTTTGTCTCACAAAAGAGAGCTCCCATTGTTGCAATCTGCGTGCTGTATTTCAAAACATTAATCAAGGATTAGGCCTTGGTGCTGATTTATGGGAAAACACCAGTGCCACAGAGGATACATCCCATGTAAACGATTCATGGAGTATGTGTTCTGTGAGATGGGTCCTCAGCGCATGTAAACTGGATCACGGTCTGGATGCACAGGCAGCAGTGCGTATTCCTTAAGCTGCCTCAGAAAACCAAGGTCCAGGAGAGTCTCACTGGGATTAATCCTGCCCCTCTGCCCACTCCCACACCTAGGAGTGGGGTTTGGAACAGCCACCCCCCTCCGGGGAAGGGAGGGAAGCGGCAGCATGGCTCTGAGCTGTGGTGGTGTCTTCTGTAATACTGACGTATCCCTGTAGAGGGAATGCTTTGGTAAGACTTCAATGAGGCTGTGTGTCGCCGTGTTCTATCAGGGACCGAATTCATTTTTTGCATCACCTGCTGAGTTCAGGAGTTAACATCAAGAGCATTTTTACTCAGTAGGTTGCTGGTAGTTGTTTTGTTGTTTTTTTTCTAAAATTCTTATTTTGCTACAATTCACTTTAAAATTTCATCCCTGACTGAACAGGGTGGAAATGCCCATCTGATTCAATGAAAGGGATAGGCTTTGATGCTGTCTTACATGAGCATCAAAAGCTTAAGATAACATGCATATTAAAAGTGTTTTTCACTGGCAGCTTGCAGAAGGCCCCATGGCCAAATGTAAAAAGAGGGAATCCATAGCGTGGTGTTTACCAACTGCTCCTAAACTTCATCTAAATTGGCACAAGGAAATCACAATGCCTTCTGAACAACACCGGGAAACAGGGTTTTTTCACTAAAACTAAAATTACAAACCCGTCAAAAATACTCCAACATTATGTATTATTTGTGTTTATTAAAGTATGCTTTGCAACACTGGGTTTGTTATTGATCATAAAACTGTGCACTGACCTAGTCCTTTCCCCCCAAGCTATCAAAGCATTTAAACACTTATCTCAACCCAGCCCTTGGTTCCACTGTGCCCATAGATCACCTGGGCCACAGACACTTTCTGATACCTCTGCTCTAGCACTGCTGCCTTGCCTTTCCAAAATGAAGGGATTTTCCTCTACTGCACAGCAAGGTCCACCTTGAAGGGAAGATGAGGGAGCAGCACAGGTGTTGATACATAATGTCCACTTGATTCAGGCCACAGTCACTCAGACCATTTGCCATCTGGACACCTGGCAGCTTCCATGCCACCTCCTGAGCATACAGGCCTCTAGATGCCCAAGCACAGCAGGTCACCAGGCCTCCTGGGCACCAGAATGGCAGCACTGACAGCAAACCCTCTGTGGATGGCATCAGGGTGGATCTGTGGTGTTAACATTTCCAAAAGCACAGACATACCCACTGAGTACTGAAAGCAAGTCTTAATCATCACAGGGACTTCCTCTGTGGATATTAATAATCTCCTCACTTCCTCTGAGGAGACCCCCTGTCTGCTGAGCTCAGTTTCTGCAGAAACATCAATAATGCTCAAACTCTGAAAGGTTTCACCTAGGAAAGACAGCTTTTCTTGGGGAAGCACTGAAGCAAACACCAGGCGAGCCCAGCAATAAACTGCCCAGGCCAGGCACTGCCACAGCGTAGCTTCACCTGTGTCTGTGACGCAACCGCCAGAGGCTTCTCTCTGTTTTCAGCTTTGATCAATGATGAACAATTGCTCTGCAACATCCCCTTGCTCTGCTCCTCCTTCCCCCGGCCACTGGCCAGGGACCTGCTAGTCAGATCAGCGCTTGGGAGGGTCTGGGAGAAGCACTTTCCTCTTCCTGTGTGGAAGGATATGATTAAAACCTTGTAAATAAAAGGCTTGGCTCAAAAAATGCCTGGGTGCCTTCTAGACACAATGCAGCCATGAGCTGTGGCTCAGGGAGGTGAGAAGCAGGAGATGGAACACAGCGTGATGCCACGCCACGCTGGCCATGGCCTGTCAGCCCCAGACCCCGGGAGCAGTGACCTCTCGGCACAGACACCTGCTGGTTTCCATGTCCTAAGGGCTGACTGAGGTGGCAACCTTGGGAAAGCTTGACCAGCCACAGCCAGGACTGTACCTTCTGGAGAGCTGTTGCCAAGGTGGAACCGAGGTCAGAGCGCAGCTCTGGTCCTGGGTGGCCCCTGTTTTACCTGCTCGGAGCCATCCCCCCTGAAAGGAGCAAACAGCCCTCACCACTGGCTGTACGACGTGATTCTCTCCTCTCTAGGGAACTACCCTGGTGTGGGTTTGTGCTGGGGAGAACCGTCCTCTTCATATCTTCATGTCTGTGCCGTGTGCTACCAAGAATCCATCTGCAAATCCCACATGAAGTGAACCAGTGTCCGTGCTCTGTCCTAACCTCCTTATCCTATTGATAATAATGGGATAAAAAGCTTCCTTAGGAGAAAAGGGACAACAGCGCCCACGGAGGGGATGAGCTCCTCCAGGAGTAGGGAGGGTCTAGTGTTTTGCTTTGGTAGAGAACAGGCAGTTGTCTAGTTTGCCAAGGGTATATCTGGGCTCAGAAACCCAGGAGCATAGACTTGTGCAGAAAAACAGGAAAAAACTGCAGCTTTACGGAGACTGAGAAAGATAACATCAAAAGGCAGAAGTCACAATCCTCCATCCCTCTCTGTTCTGATGTTCCCTCCATGCACAGGCCATATGCTCTGCATCCCACGCTCTGGCATCGGATTTGATGTCTCTTTATAGCTAGAGGGTGTCTTGACCAGCTTCCCAGTGTGGTCAGAACCCTGATGTTGCACTGGATTAACCCTGGAGTCAAACCATTTACTCAGGTTCCTAAGGAACACAAAGCTGGCAATTCCCTGGGGCTTTTTAAGGATACTCATGCTGTGTCCTGGTGCACCTTTCGTTTTTACAGTGTGATATTGGCCAAAAAGCAGCCCACAGAGATATATCATAGCCCAAGGAAAAGTGCATTAGACTGAAACTCAGGGGATCTGATGCAAAGATAGAGGAAATCTGCCCACATGTTGCCTAGGAAATTCACTTTATGAACTTTCCATACCCTTTACTAGGTTCTGACCGATGTGTGCAGAAGTTGAGGCCGACATGCCAGCCTCCTGGCAGTAGGGACAGAACCTGGGAAGATTTTACCGAGGAATAAGCGTTGTCTGCGACTTGAGGGCCGTTTCCTCCCGTACCACTGAGGTCTAAAGGAATATACCGTTCCCAGAAGCAGAGAGGTGGCAGGGATGCTGGAGCCAGCTCTTTCAACCTGCCGAGGCAGGAGGCACCCGGAGACAAAGGCGGACACCCCAGGGGGAGGTGGGCAGCGGGGCAGAGAGGCGCGGGGCCGGGGCCCGGTGACAAAGCCTTTGGCGGGGGCGGCAGCAGCGGAGATGCTCCGGGAGATCTCGCTCCGCTCCTGGCCCAAGGCGGCCGCCCGTGGCTCCGGGTCCTTCCCCGCGCCTGAGCAGAGCGGGACCGGGGCCGTTTCGGCGCCGCTTCCCCGGGCCGCCCGGCAGGCGCGTTTTCCTGCCTGTCCAACCCCACCCTTTCCCAGGATGGTGCTCTCTTCGGTACCTTTTTTTTTTTAAAAAAAAAAAAAGAAAAAAAGAAAAACAAAAGGAAAAAAAAAAGAAAAAAAAAAGATGCGAAAAGAGGGGTGGAAGCCCCGGGGGGGGCGGCGGTGAGCCGGCACGGCCGCGGCGGGCATGGCAGGGCACGGCGGGG
>VWPU01018868.1:0-10749 GCA_013398955.1 Callaeas wilsoni | reverse complement strand
TATTCAAGAACTGTGTGGATGCAGTCTTGTCCAGTGTGCTCTGTGGTGGCCCTGCTTGAGCAGATGACCCACTGCAGTCTCCTGCAACCTTACCAATTCTATGATTCTGTGAATACTCACCTGCTACTTTAACAAAAGTCACTAAGCTGGGAAAACACCAGCAATTATAAGTATATTGGCAAGACTCTTACAGACTGGGAAGGACTATTTTTCAGATACTCGTGGATTCAGAGGTAGGGACTGAGCTACTGGAATGGCCAGTGTATGCTAGACACTTTGTTAGAACCAGCTTTGCTGGTTAATCTTTGAGAAGAATTTAGCCAACCAGCCCGTGATGCCCTTTCCATCTAGAGATTTCATAGGAGCCAGACATTAATTACCAGAGGAGTTGCTCAACTTCAGATCAAAAAAGTAGTTACCTGATGTACAAATACTCAGCAACTGCTCAGGCTTAGTGGCTGTCCTAATGCCCTGGGCTGATGTTCCTGGGCATGCTAAATGCCAGTGTTAGGAAAACATAGGGAAGATTAAAGAGTGTAAGGATTAGTGGCACTGTAAGGGCTTTCTATCCTTGGGCAGTTGCCACTGTTCATTTTCACTGATATTTATAAATACAGCATGAGCCAAGCGGTACTACCCTAATAGCTTCATTATGTGGAAATCTGCTTTTTTTCCCTAAAAACAATATAAAAAAGAAATGCATTTTAGCATTTAGATTATAGTTCAGACTCTAATTTCATATGCCAGGACAATAGTTAAACTGTATGCTGTAACTTTTGCCTATGATGCTATGTTTATCGGTCTGGTAAACAGTCTATTGGTATGCTGGGCAAGATGCCTTGTAGTTCTTGAAAGCATACACATTTTAATGGACAGCAGTTACAGTACTCACACAGCCTGAGCTTTCTGTCCAGTAGAAGAGGGGTTAAAACTTAATAGGGGTTGGGCAGGAGGGAGGGGAAAAAAATCCTAGGCAGAATGTCTCCACATAGAAACTGAGAACAGTTAATTTGTGCTGTAAACTGCTAAGGACAGCAGAAAAAAAGCAACTAGTATAAATAATTAAAGCAGAGATTAGATAAATATTTGGGGAGGGGGTACTGTGGTGGTGTAATTGGTGATGTTAAGGAGAGGTGGACTTCTGTGCTTCTCTTTTGTTCTAAGGTTTCCTACAGCCCATTACTTAGTAACCTGCCATATGCCATAATTTTTAAACCATATTTTTTTAAAAGCTTGCATAAGAAAGAACTCTTGAACATAGACTGGGATGTGACTTTGTCATGCAATATGGCTTTATGATTCATTCATTTTTCCCAGACTTTATTTCTCCAGAGCAGGTCCTGGGTTGGCATCCTGAGCCCTGCAAAAAATCCACAGGGCTGAGCTGGAAGGAATATAAATGCTTCACTGGAGCCAGACTTCGGCTGGGGCAGTGGCTGTCAATATGCTGAAGTTGAAATACATAGACAGGGAGGTTGGGGAGGTGTTTTGTGGTGTCGCAAATCCCAGGAATACCTTATCTTTGGAGTAGAGGATTGGATTTTTTATATGTTCACTAACAGGGTTGTTTCTTGTTTCAGAGATAAACAGCTACAAGATCAGGAAACCAAGCCTGGGGTTTATTGTTTAAAAGGGGAAAAACCCAAACATGTTTTAATAACAAAAGGTGGCTTCAGACATAAATACCTATATAAAAAAATACTTGAAGAACATAGAAAATTAAACTGGAGACTAATAGTCAACAAATTAAATATTCTTCTATTGAAAAAGGGGGAAGCAAGCGATTTACATCAAAATATTAAATGTTCAATGGATAATTTCTAACAAAGCCCTTAAAAATAAAACTCATTAAAATACTCTTCAGAGCTCAGAAATACTTGCAAACACATCAAGCGACACAAGAGCTCTAATAATCCGTCAGTTAAACTGCTGTGATTTTTTTGTGTCTGTTTTCCTGTGTTCATATTCTTATCTTTCACAATATGAACGGGTAACCTTATAAAAACATCCTGTATGAATTGTGGGGTTCTGTGCCCCGTCAGTTTCTGTGGTAGTCTGGGGGTGTCCTCTGGTACCTGCACATACCCTGAGCTGAGCTCTCACTCGCGCACTGCAGCCAGCCTGTGCGGCGAGCCCAGCCTGGTGCTCTTGGAGACAGGGACATGCAAGGTACCTTTTTTTTTTTCCCAGACTGTAAATGATTCCTATTCTTTGCTCCACAGAACATCCGATGTGGTGCCCAATCGGCTGAGAAAGCTGCACAGACGTCAGTGTGTGTGTGTGTGTGTGTGTGTGTGTGTGTGTGTGCCTGCACAGCCAACTGCAGCTGGAACCTCCATTAGAGCAGCCCTATTGATTTCTGGTTCACACTGCAGTAACAGGGCTAGAGTGCAGGGCAGGGGGAGAAGAAGGCAGGGGGTGAAAAATAATCCCAGTGATTTAAAAACAAGGCTTAACCGAAGGCACATCGGGGTGTATGTGCATATGTATAGCACATACACGCCAGTTTCCAGAGATACGCCACTGAGCTGCTTGCTTAAAAAACCACCACCAAAAATCCCCAGGCAGAGCAATTCCCGAATCTCACGAAACAACAGTCTGCCCAGGTTTCAGATCCCCCCCACGCATGGATTGATGTTTGATGCTTTGTCGATGCTGGGTTTGCACACTGGGGCTGGCCGCAAAATATTTCTGTTTTGTTAAAGGGCTACAGGAGATGCGCACTTTATATGTCTCTTTCTCTATGCACACACTCATCTGCTTGGGGACTGGGGGGGGGGATTAGAAATCCAGTTTGAGTGTGTCGAGCACAGGGCATAGAGAGCTCCAGGAAGCTGCTCTGCGTTTACTGGCAGTCATTTTCTCGTGATGCATAATGCACAAGGTGCCAATGCAAGCTGAGGTGTAAAAAACAGGAGCGGGGGGGTGGTGTGTGTGAAAATGGTGTGTCTGGTAGTGGCTGAGCTTTCCTCTTCATCTGAGGTTTCTTTCTCAGCTAATATCTGGGAATAATTTATAGCTGCATGTTAATATGTTTTCTTGGTATTTCAGCACATCTGTGAAGAAAATCCTTGCAAAGCAAGTGTGTCTTTTCACAATCAGTCCATGTCAGTCTGGCAAACTCTAGCTGTGAGCAGTATACAGCGAAGGGGGGGAAAGCCCCCAGCACCGTTATCTGTTTAGGGGGTGGGGGAAGGGGCGACGGTAATACCTTTAAAACCCGAAAGGCGGTAAGCCATTATTAGCAAAAGCTATATTGAGCATGCTTGCCAGACAGGCAGTGCAGCGCAGCTCAGCTCTAGTTCCGCCCAGACATGTGCCTTGCCATTTTCATTTTAATCAGTCTGCTCAGGATGGCTGCTGATTCATTTTGCGGGATGGCCCCCTGGGAGCCAAGGTGAAAGCCTGAGGCGAGCTGCTATTGCATCAATGCAGCACTCCACATCAGACACAGGGAGGGGAGGCAAGGCTTCGGCAGCAGATCGAGTTCAAAACACCAGCCTCACTATTAAAAAAACAAACCAGCACTCCCCTTCAAAAAAACCCACCAAAAAACAAAAAAAAACCAAACCAAAACAAACCCAAAAAACCCAAAGAAAAACCTCTCTGTGGAAGTAATAACATTAAAAAAAAAAAAAGAAAAAAACGGAGTATAAATCCAACACCCCTCCCTCCCAGAATCATTAAATAAAACGCAATTATTGGAGAAAAATCTCTTCTGCTCCTTCCTTCCCCTTGTACCCTGGAAGCTCTGGAGCTACAATTTATTTTCAGTGCCTTGTTTAAAAAGAAAAAGGATGCTCTCTATTTCTCTATTTACCTGATAACTAGCGGGGGGTGGGATACCTGATTTAGCTGGAGACTTTGATTTGTGGGATTGACAACCTTATTATGCAGTGAGCTTATTATTGATATTATTCTGCTCTCGGTTGCCATGACCACCTTGTGAGAGACATTCAATTTTCTCTCTTCCATCATCATTATCTATGAGGCCATCTGTTGTGGAAAATGAATTCAGCCTCATTTGCATGACTGATAAGCAAATTTTTTTTTATCTATTTAACAGAAGGTCATATGCCGGGGATTTGGAGCTGGTGAAAAAAAAAAAAAAAGTGGAGGAAAAAAAAAGGCATCTCGAGAGGATGAGTGGGAGTGCGTGCATTAGAGGATGTATGTGGAAGTAAAACAGATCCCTCAGGCCTGCTAGCCTATCCTACTGCATTTGTCATTCCTGCCAGGGCGACATTTTTTCCCCCTAAGCTTCTGCACACTAAAGAGAGTGAGAGCTTTTTCCCTGCAGTCTTCTTGAAGCCCCCCTGTTTTTTTTTACTCAGTGTTGGTGGGTGTATTTTAATATATATATATTTTTTTTTTATTCCCTGGAACATGGGGTATCTTTTCAGTGTTCAATGAAGAAAAAAGCAGCCTTTTCTGGGTCTCTGTGGTATGCTTCTTACTCCTCATCCTTTCAAAGTTGTAGTAAGCCAGGGCGTTTCTTAACCATGCTGAAATGTCTTGCTTATGTTTAACTTGTAAATGGTTAACAGTGCAGGTGTGGGCTGTGTTTTGTGCAGGGTGGGGGTTGATTCTTGCAACTAACTGGGAAGATTATTGTGATTTTTGTAGTCATTCTGTAGCTTGTACTTAAATGTCCATTGTTTGCTCTTTTCAAGTTCTTCTGGCAATACTGCTGTGCAGCTGAAATTGTATTGTGCTGTAGAATAGCTGATAAAAAAATCCTAAAGAATGTGTTTACTATATGACCGCATAACATTGCATGCATTAAGCATGTTGTTGTTTATATAAACTTGCTGCATGTGGACAGTACTTGTTTGATATGGAGAACCTGAGACAGAAACTTCACAGATTGGAATGCTCAATGACAGTCAAATGCAATTAAATAAAAGATCATAAGATACTGTATTTTGCACTAAAATGACTTTTGAAAACAATGGATTTGTACTTTTAAGGGGAACACTTGTATAAGAGTAGCATTTTTGAAACAACACTATCTTAAATGTTTAGTATCTGTAATACATTTTCTTTAAAGAGAAGAAGCTTTGTAAATAAGGAGTGGTTAATTCAGTTAACTCTCTGAAAACATCACAGTATATATTTCAATTTTAAAATAGTTGTGATAAGTAGTCCCTGTACATTTAGTGCAGATCTGTTAATCCTATTAATTTAGTGCTAAAATTTAGCCAAAGAGTAGAAAAGAAAACAACTTATATCAGTAGAAAAGAAACTACCTAGTGTCTTATGGAAGAGATGTTACACAGGTTTGTTTCTTTTAATTGTCACTAACAAAGATTAAACTGAATGGAACAGTAGCATGCCATTTTCTTCTGAGTTCTGAACAACATGCACAGCCTCATCTAGGCAGAGGAGGTTTTTTTAAACCTTTATTTGTTTTCTGAAGAAGTAATGTGTGGATAAAATTAGGCTTTTTACATGATAAATGCTTTGCCTGGTTGATGATACTCCTTTAAAGGTAGAAAAGGAGAAATGCAGTACTCTCTTTCTTGCAAATAAATACTTTTGGATTTTATTTGTAATCTATGGGGAATATTTTTTATCTTTCACACTTGCAATGGAGAAATGGTCATGGGTGCTGGATTTCAGGTGGTGAGAAGTTTCACTTTTATTGAGGTCAGCTAGAGACTAGGTCTCTGACTTGTCTACATTAAGTAACTTACCCTAAATTACTTGATTAAAATTCCTATTTTTTATGGGTTTATTTTTGTTTGTTTTAGAAGACACTATGCAACAGATCTAGCATTAATTTGTTGTGATAATCTACCACCGATAGTTGTTTAAAGGGTGCTCTTTTCTCCTACTCCTCTGGTATCAGAAAGAGTATCTTCCTTGTACATTTTTAAAAAGGAGTAAGATTTAATGCTTTTTTTGGCATCCGCCATATTTATCATGCCTATTGGAATCTGTGGTGGAAGTTAACTCCCAGAACTAGTTTCACACTCCGAGCTCAGCCCAGTGCAGCTCTGGCAGCTGCAGGGAGTGGAGGGTGTCTGAAAACGGTGCTAGTTTCCTCAATGGACTTCAGCTGGAAGTAATGGGCTACTGTGCATTAGCAGCTGTCTTGTAGCACGCAAAGGTTGAGGTCTCAGTCTTATCCCCACCTCCCCCCTCCACCTGAATTGTCAGCATCTTCCAAAGGCTGGTGAATAAAACCTGCTAAACTTCAGGAAAAGCCTAGCAGATAACGCAGCTGATTCCCTTCCCCTGCCCCCCCAAAAGTTAATTACCGAGCTTGGTTGGATTCCTCCCCGCCACCCTGACATTTGACTGCTGCTAATTCACTGATTAATCTCATTAATGTGATTATAGCAGGATTTGGAGTTGGCTGCCATTGTTCTGCAGACAGCGCTATTCAGCCCCAGCCCTCTCCACCACCCTTGGCGCGTCGGTGCGGTTCCTTCAGCACCGGGAGCTGTCCGCACCGGGAGCTGTCCGCACCGGGAGCTGTCCGGCTCACCGGGAGCTGTCCGCACCGGGAGCTGTCTGCGCTCACCGGCCCCGTGCCCAGCGACTGCTCCCGGAGGTAAAGGCAGGAGAGGCTTCATGCCTTCTAATTAGGTGACGGGAAGATGGCTGTGGTAAAGCGCCAGTCTCTTAATTTAAATGCATTTAAATTCTTCCTCTCTTCCAAGAGCTGTCTTCGTCTGCATTCTGTTTTCTGGGATCGATCCATGGGGCAGTGGAGTTTAAACAGCACTTCCCTGCAGCAGTGCAATTTAACTCTCAGAAGGTGAGGGACATTACAGGTGTTGTCATACTTAGCCAGACTTTTTCATCCTAGTAAAAAGTGCTCTGTTGAGCTAAATGGTTTCATATATCTGTTTGGGTGGGGTTTTTTGGTGTTTTGTTTTGGTTTGGTTTGGTTTTTTGGTTTGTTTGGTTGGTTTATGTTTTTGTTTTTGTTTTTGTTTTTTTTTTTTTTGTTTGTTTGTTTTTTGTTCAAAACCCCCCAGCATACTCCAGCTTGTCATCTCAAAAATTATGTTTGCCCTCACCAACACTATTGTGCCCAGGGTCTTTCCTGCATCTGCACTGCAAATGCCCATTTTCCGGAGTTCGACAATAGGAAGCATTTTATTGATTTAAAATTGATCTGGAAGATCTTTTTAAGGTCTCATTATACATATAAATGACTTTTGCAATCTTCAGTTGCAGCACTATTTTATATTCAAATTTGCAGGTTAGACAGTTTTAAATCAGACTAGGAATAACTTCTTTATAGTCAGTCACTATATGTAGCACTGGGGCTCTGCCCTATTTGGTATTTTTACTTTTATTATCTAGAAGATGCATTGTTATCATTTAATAACAGCCAATTGCACATGCGCAGTAACTTTTTTTTTTTTTACCATCTTCTCTTTCATTTGTATTCTTTATGAGCATGACCCTGTACTGGAAAAACTGAAGCCACACATTAAACTCTAATATGTGAAGGATTTGCCAGGACAAGCAGCGAACTCCCGCAAACCACTAAATTCAAAATGCTTTTAAGAGAAAGTATTGTGCTGAAAAAAAGGTGGGATCTGTTAAAGAACACACTGCATTTGAAAGGATTTGAGTGTAGTAAATGTCAGTGGAACATCTGCAGCCAGTGCAGGCTATGGGTAAATAACAATTTATGTTCAAAACTGTGAAAGTGCACTTAACCCAAAAAAGTCTGTTGCAATTTTCTACTATGACTTTCACATAGTTTCTCAGTCTCTGACAGTATATTCTTAATAGGGTTTCTTATTTTTTTAAATTTCATTTTCTTCTCATTTCTTTTTCACCCAAAATCAAAAGCCCAGTGAGTAAAGTATTTTCTCCTTAACTGCTTTAGAGAACTATACGTTTAAAGGATGTATAAAATAGGATTGCATAGGAACAGGTTTTAACAGTGACAGCCACAATATGCAAGCCAATTAAGGCTGCTCGTTAGCGGGTATATTCTTGTAATACTCCTGTCAAGCTGAAATTGTACTCCCTTATTGACAGTAGTGGGTTCGTCTGATGCTTGAATTCTGCTTTCTGTGTTTGTCTAAGGCTCCAAGACTCACTAGAAACTGCTACTAGCCAGAGAGTAAAAGAAATTGAAGGTTTTCAAGCATGCTTTACCTGAAGTTTGCTAACCTGACCAACTTAACCTGCAGGAAAAATACTGTGCTCTCATTAACGCTGCTTAAACATGACCTGCATCTCCTTTTCCCCATGGATAATGCACACTGACGAGACACAGGCTGGGGGAGGGAGAATCCAACCCACAGCATTAAACCCATACCCTAATATCTTATGGAGGATAATTAGGCCAATGAATTACCAGTCTCCCAAATTTCTTTCCAGACTGTTTTTTTTTGTAAATGCTTCTAATTTATGCAATGGCCTCCCTCACCCCCTTAACACTCACAAATACAAGATTTATATACATTTTGTCCTGATTAGAGAAAATGCTGTTTTTGTCTTCAGTGGGAGAAGCACTAGGCTTTTTTTTGTGTCACCTCAAAGGCTGGACAAGATGATGAGGTGATTGATTAATCACCTTCAAAAAGTTTGACAACACTTGCTGTGAGACATGTACCACATAGCTGCCTTCACTATCCTATTAAGGCTAGCTAGGATCTAACATAAGGAAGCAAGCTCTAGCAGAGGGAGAAGACAAGCCTTGATTTTTCAAACGCAAATACCATTACCCAAAGGTTCTTAATGTAAACCTGACGTTAGAAAATGCTGAGACTCATCTGTAGGGGTGCAGATACCCTATACACTTACAGGGGGGCCCTTTCATTGCCAGGTGTTCATGTGTGCTTCTCAGGCTACGTTGATTTGTGTGGAAAAAACCCAAACTGACATGCCCTTGCTACGACACAAACATGGTAGCTCTCCCTCCCCGCTACGAGGAGGCTTTTCTCCCCGCAGACCGGCTCCCCCCTCCCGTCCCCGCCCTGAGCGGTGCCCTCCGCGCTCCCCGCCCGCACCTGCGGCCCGGCCGCTCCCGAGGGCTCCGCGCTTCGGTCTCGGGGGAGCCCTGCGAGTGCAGGGAGATGTAATCAGAGATGACAGAGAAAAATTAAGGGAAAAAAACCCAAACAAAACCCCCAAACCACGAGCGAGGTGGAGATGGGGGGGCGGGGGAAGAGA
Source organism: Callaeas wilsoni (assembly GCA_013398955.1). Lineage (NCBI taxonomy): Eukaryota > Metazoa > Chordata > Aves > Passeriformes > Callaeidae > Callaeas > Callaeas wilsoni. The sequence continues at coordinate 1,599 of VWPU01018868.1, read as the reverse complement.
CACGTAAGTCTTTTTTTTTTTTTTTTTTTTTTCCCTTTGCTTTCTGAGGGAAACACGGCGTTTTCCTCCAAAAGCCTGGATGTCGTGAGGGCTCTGCTATTGTTAGTCCCTGCCCCAGCAGGCTGGCTGTCCTCTGAATCCCTGTAAAAATCTTCCCCCCACCCCTCCCAAGCCCCTCTCCTGCCATCGGAGTGCGGCCGTGGAGCTGCTCTGACGGCTCGGCGTGCGAAGGGCTGTTACGCGGAGGCTCGCCTTCCCTTCAGAGCGCAGTGTGGTGCCCGGCAAGCCTGGGTGGGGAGGGAATGGCAACCTCTACAGTTACCGACATGTCTGGTGTTCACACGTCAGGCACAGCGGGCTCGGGAGGGATTACCTCCCAGGGCTTGAGGAGGGTGTTCCTCGTGACTTTTGGGTCAGTCTCCCCCGCTCCTATCGCGGCCAGCAGGGGCTGCCCGCGGTGCCCTGCCGGCCGCGGGGTTGCCCGCACCGAGCACGGCGGAGCAGGGCGAGCCGCGGCAGGGAGGGAGGGAAGAAGGGAGGGAGGAGTGCAGGGAGGAGGGGGCTGCAGCAGCACAATGGCAACGAGGAGGGCAACGAGACCGGCAGGCGCGCGTGTGTGTAGGGAGGGCGTGTAGGCTGTATGCGTGCGCTAGCCAGGGTCCTTCCCGTGCCGAACAGCCTGCCTGCGGGGATGGACGCGCAGGGCGGGCGGGACCCGGCGGGAGGCGCGGCGGTGCCCGGGGCAGGGGCCGGGACACGACAGGGCTGAGGCCGCGGGGGCGTGCGGAGTCGTGCCAAGGCAGGGGGGAGCCGCCGCCTCCGCGTAAAGATCACAGCCTGTCACGCTGCTACCGAAATGACATTTCGGGGACGGGTTTAAACGAAGCGACTCCCCGCTGTCAAGCCGCTCCCGTCGCAGGGACATCCGGCATCCCGGGGGCGAGCCCTTTAGGGACGCTGCCTACGGGCGGTGGAGCGCCGGAGAAAAGCCTCTGCACAGCCGTGGAAGGCGGTGAGGTGCCTCTTCCCAGTCATTGTCTTTGTGACACGTTTAGTAAAGCGGTCCCTGGCTAAGCGCAGGCAGCAAGAGCCACAGAATCCACGTCAAATTGCTGGGGAAACGCTGTTAAGGGTTTGTACATGCAAAGCTGGCCCTTTATGCGTACGAGCCCTGGTTTCTGTTTGGAGTCTTGATCACATAAAGTTGAGCCGCGCAAGTTGCTAATGGTGTAAGGCTGCTAATCTTTTCTTCTGTAAATAGTTAATTTCTTTTGTTTCAAAAGGGAGAAGATGGTGTGAACAGGTAATATAAGCAAAGCTTCAGCAAAATTAACTCTAGAAACCCTGGTGAGGTACCCCAGCAGAAAAACGATGGTTTTCGATTATTATTTTCTTTAAAAGATACATTTAGAAGTCTAATTGTTGGGATTTTTTTTTTTTTTTGGACGGGGGGGGGGAGTTCTCTATCGGAGACACCATTTTACGCCAGCACAGCGGCAGGGGAGTATTTTTAGCGGTCTCCCCTCCCGGGCGGCTGCGGCGTTTCGGCGTTCCCCTCCATTGGGTGGAACACAGCGCCGGCGCGGCGCCCCCCGCCGC
>VWPU01018867.1:0-45519 GCA_013398955.1 Callaeas wilsoni | reverse complement strand
CGGTGACACGGCGGGGGTGGCGGAGCGCTCCCCCGCGGCCATCGGCCCCTGCGGGCGGCGCGGGGCCAGGCTGGGGCCGCACCGCCACCTGCTGGCCACGGGCGGCCACGGCGGCGGCGCAGCCTCCGCACGCTCCGGGGCGGCCCCGGCACGGCCCCGCGCTGCTTTAGACACCGCGGGACAAAGAGGGCTGTTTGCACTCGATTTGCGAGCGCTGTTAGAGGCGCTAATCAGCAAACGAGAGTTTCCTACTCTTAGAGGCAGACGGCTGGGAACTGATTTTTAGTGGTATTTTAAAGAAGAAAAACTTTACCATTCTCAATCTCCTAGTGTATTAATAAACCCCAAATTTTATTATACAATGATACCTTATGACGCTTGAGGATCCATTAAAGCGTAGTGAAGGTGTCACATTCCAGACACTTGGTCCCTGTATGACTTAGACACCTCAGATTAATAACTGCGGGAGAGCTCGCCCGTGATGGCCTCAGGCTCACACATTGCACATGCCAAGCATGTCTTCCATGTGTCTCAGTAGCAGCAGCAAGAAGCAAAATAAAAACAAAAAAAGATGAGAAGGGTCCAGTTCTCATTTCACCTCCTCCAATTTTCATTTTGCCTTCTCCAGTTCTGAGTTTCTCAACTGAATCAACTCCAGCAGAGTTGCTCATCATTTAAACCAGGGTGAGAGAGAAGCCACGGGTTTTCTGGTCCAGAGGTGAGACATGAGACAATTGTAACAGAGGGAGTGGAGGAAAAAGACCTGTTGCTGACACTGCTGCCATGGAGACTGGAGACTGGACAGGGAAGACCAGGGCAACCTTGGGATGGGGATTGAAGGAGGGATCAGGAACCAATTGCAGTTCAGTGCAGAACATTGCCTGTTTATTCAGGTGAGAAGGGTCAGCAGCTCCAGTCCAGCTAGGTGGTGATTTTCGGGGCTGTTTTCTAAAGCACTTTTTTCTTAGGAAGACAGGAATAGGCACACTTTATCAAGCTTAGCCACCCAATCCACTGGCCTGGCCTGACACTGACTCATTGCAGGTGCTGCAGAGAGAGGCATGAGTACTCTCTTGTGTTAGTACCTTGCAAATACCTGCCTCATTTCTGCGCCCTAAGCAGGAACTAGACCTCAAGGTAAGGGGTTTGTTCTAATCCCCTTCAGTAACTATGCATGGGTAGGAGTGTTATCCAGTTCCTATCTGAGACTGTTAGCTAATGTTCTAACTTCTCTAAGTATAAGTCATGAGGGTCTAACGACACTCACGTTCACGTCATCTGTCCATACTCCTTCCAGCCTCTTTCCCTATCTTCCCAGACACAACAGCAAATACTTCCTCTGTTGCTCATTAAAGTGCTGGATTCTCATCCTATCACCCAGTTTCTATCCAGTGGGTGATGGTTCACATTGCACACTGTGATCTTAAAAGCAGAAACAGATGCTGTTCTTGTATATTTCATGAGCCGACCTGTTATGCAAACCCAGGCAGTGACTGATAAAGCTGGCAAATTCCTTTGTCCATAAATTCATTACATGCCCTACATTCTGCCACCATGCTGCTGTACACATCTCAGCTCTTCAGGTTAAAGCAGCTTCTCCTTGAACCTGGAAAATGTGACAACTGTTAAAATATGTTACATTATCTGTAGGAGTCACGTGTTCTTTCTTTCTAAATGAGCTAATGCAGCTACAGTTTAAATTTTTTTAAATAATCCATTACCTGCTTAACTGATTAGGTGTTGACATTGATTTCATTTGAGCATGTTGAGGAGGTCTTGTCAGACCCTGTTAAGTTAGAAATGCTTCTGCCACCACTCATACATGACAGCAGACTCATTTTCTAACTTAATGGCATTGGCTTTATTAGGAGCGCAATTGCCATCATTCATCTGTCCAATCAGCGCCGTATAGCACTTGGCAGGAACTGCAGCAGGGAACATTTCTCTTCTGTAATGATATGTAGGTCAGTCATCCAACACAGTATTTAGCCTCCACTGGGACAGGTACAATGGCACGAAGCCAGCCACAGGAATTTGCTCTTACAGGCAATTTAAACAGAGCTGAGTGCCCTCCAGCCCAGCTATCCAGAGGTCTTATGACCTGAGGTCCACCGTCACAAAGCCCATGAGTGTCTAGCACTACTCTTGTTTCATTAAAGATAGATACATCAAAATAGAATATCAATGGTGTTGGGCCATAGCAACTTTCAGGGATAGCTTTCTCTTTAGAAAAACGACGTTTTAACAGGAAAGCTCACAAAAGTTTTGCATAGATCTTATGAGATCAGAGTTGGGTCCAGCATGGAGGATCTGTTGTCCTTTCTCATCTCTCATGCTGGCATTCCCTGCCCTCCTCACTCCATGCTCTGAGCTCACCCCAGTCCAGAGGAAAGAGTGGTTATATAGCTGTGCAACATTCCTTAAATATATGCCAATATAGTCACTTTTAGCATATGGCCCCAAGTACCCTCATGTTCAATGACAGAAGGAACAGATTTCCTTTTCATGCTCAAAGTTTGACTTAGCATCCTTAACAGATGAATGACAGCTGATCAAAAATATTTAAGCAGTCTTGGATACCTTATGAGTAGATATAGAGAAATTAGATTAAATGTAACCAGTTTAGCAGTCACCAAAACCCCTCCACATTTAAAAAAACCCCAGAAAATACAGTCTATTGGTCAAGACTTGGTTCAGGAGGGTTGAGAACTCAAGCATCTGGTAGCAGAAGAGCTGAACATTCACAGTTCTTGCTAGATTCAGATGAGACCATGTAAGACAAAGTGTCAGAATGTGAAAATTCAAAACTGTTGCAGTCTCAACTGATGCTGAGGCACAATGCTAGACTGCGAAGTCTTGAACTTCCATTGCCACAAAAGCAAAAGACAGACCATACTTTCATGTGGAATTAATATCTCTGAGACGTGTTTTGTCCTGCATAATGTCAAAGCCTGAACAGGGATACAGACTGAAGTAAATATTTTCTATCTCTCTTTCAGTACTCAACCTTTTTTCTTCTATCATGTGGCCAATAGTTTTGTATCTTCATTATAGCTGTGAGGATGTCTCTTCAGAGCTGATGCCTGTATTGCATCATGCACTAATTAGTGAAGTGTTTGACTAGGAAGAATGTAGAGCTTTGTAATTCGATGGCAATCTAAATCCAAGAAGAAGGAACCAGATGACAACACTGTGAGTAGTCACATGCTACAGACAGGAAGTTCAGAAAGCCCAAGGCACAGGACAGATAAACCCTACTGCAGTATAAATACTTATGTTGCGTTGACTACTAAAACAATGTAAGTCTAGATTGTCTGAACTAGACCCTAACAACCTAGCTCAGGGATGCATTTAAGTCCCAGAAGAAAGCCCAAGCTGCCCAGTTTTTAGCACCACCAGACCCTTGGGGCTCCTCCATGCTGTTCAGCAAAGCACCCTGTCAGGCTCTGTCTATGATCGCAGAGCAGAAGAACGGCAAGAAATAAAGGGACAGGCAGGAGCTAAGGACAGGTTGGGGCTCTGCCCGTCCAGCTGAGCGTTCTGCCCTTAGTGCAGGATTGTCCTTGCTCTTGCCATCCTTCCTGGCCTTGTGACTTTGCATTCCCAGCTACGCAACAAGCTAACCTCAGCAAAAGGGAGGAATGTGGCACTGACATGAGTGCGTGATAGACTGGAGGAAGTTTCTGGGGTTGTAGAGTCACAACCTTTCAATGCAATGATATCCTATATTCTAATATTCTAATATTCTAATATTCTAATTCTTGGGTGACGGAAAGCATCTGATGTTGTGAAGCAGAAAGAGTTTTCAGATATTCTGCTGAAATGCATCTAGCATGTTTTGTCTCTTCATATTTTCCCACACAGCACACCAGCTTTTTGGACTGCCATCCAGAGACTCCATCTATTAACTGTGCATTTGGTCTCTCTGACTCGTTTAGATGCACTGGCTCTTCTTCCTGAGCTAAAGTGGCTTGTAGTTTAGTGTTGCTGTACCTAAATTAGGTGATTTGGATCTGTTCATACGTAAAAAATTACTGTATTAATTTACCTTCATAAGGATCAACTACTGCCTTGCTCCCTTCTGGGAGAATAATGCTCAATGTGTCTGAGCAAAGATGTTTCAAATTGCTCATGGATTCTAGCTCCACATATTAATTCTAAATCATGGTCCAAATTTGCCCTGATTTCAAGTTTGTAGTACTGCTGTCTTCGATGACATTACATGGTGGAATTTTCATAGGCAGTCTATGAAAACTTACTTTAGGTGAGGGGCTAAAGGCCTGGAAACTCACCCTCTCAGAAATATGTTCATAAATCCTAAGTGATGAAAAGTCTTTCAGAAATATGAACCCCTTGCAAAGAAGATGAAAGTTTGCCAGCTAATGTTTTTCTCATTTGCAGGTGGCTATGACCAACAAACAGTAAGGTGCCAGGAGACCCTTGTGATTCCCACTCAGCAGACCCTGTTCACATCCCAGCTCTGTCTCTTATTTCCATACCTCTTGGCCCGTCCAAAGGAAGTAACTGGATGTGTCTGAGAGGTGCTGATCTGCACAACAGCCTTTTTGTCTAGAAGTTCCTGACAGCTGTCAGACAGTCAGAAATCCAGCAGATTCCTGGTGAAATCTAGGTAGGGCAGTGAGTTGTCTCTAAAAACAATATAGTCCTATTTAAAATGACAGACCTGGCAGGTCTGTATTCCTTGACTGACTGTGTGCATCTTACTGTACGCATAATTTATACAATAGTGTCAGATATGTAATTCACGAGGTAGGGACAGTAATTATTTCTTTTTCTCTGATCCCCTTAGGTTGTATACTTTTTCTCCCGGAAGACAACTGCATACTACACCGACTACGCACAACCCTGATCCCATTTGGGACCTCTAGATGGTACTGTAATATAATAATATAGTAAACTGACAGATGGGTACTTTTAAAAAAAATGGCCATTTTGCAGGAAAATGCCACAAAAGGAATAAATGGGTTAGCCAAGTTCTAATTTCTGTAGCTGGACTGTATAAAATATATGTAATGAGCAAGCATAGCCAAGAAAAAGACTTTTGTTCATCAGACGTACCTGATGCAAAGTCTAAACTATTGCTAACCCTTTCGTGTCTTACAAATCCACTCTCTGTACCCATCCTTAAATACCTTCCAGGTTAAAAAAAAGCCAAGCATAGAAAATGACCTCTTTTTATAGAAGCCAATGCATCTTCAATGGGTGACACAAAAGTCAATTTTCTCTGCTTTGCAATGGGCTTTCTCTGTCAGTCCCTTTGAACACAGGTAACTGTCAGCAGGAGGCTATCACACCCTGCTCTAGAGTTTCTGAAGAAAGAATGTCAGAGATTCAAAATCCCTGAAAAGGGAACACCCCTGTCAAGGGAAGGCTTTGAAGTGACACTAAACATATATTTATAATTACAGATGAGGCGATATAGTATGCACAAGGAATAAAGACACGCAGAGTGTCCTAGGGGCATGGCAGGAGAGGTGACATGCATCATGAAGCCTTGTTAAACTGCTCACTGGGGCTGAGGAAACCTGAGGCTGGTGCTTCCTATCACTTTTCATGTCACAATGCAATCCTTTTGCTTGCAGGAGTGTGCACACCTCACATGCACTATTGATATCCCTTAAACACACGACATAACTCTTAGGCCTACCTCAAGAAGGGAACATAATCTTGTTCATATACCCATCACGGATGCCAGAAAGGATGCAGGGCAGATTTTTAGGTAGCTCAGCTCAGTGTGCTCCCTGTGAGAGGGCTGAACTCAGGCAAACAAGCCTCGTGAGGATTGCTTGGAAAGAGTTAGAGACTTGCTGCCATTTGCCTGGAAGGCTTGGAGAGAAAAGCAAAGCCAAAAACAGCCAGAACGTGTACGTTTCTATTTAGAGATCTAGTTGTCTCCATCTCTTTGTGTGTGTGCACATATGCATGCAAGAGTGATTATGATCTCAAAATGAAAGCAGTTTATTAAAGCAGTCAGTTGTTTTCATAGTAGGAAAACATACGTGTATGCATACACACACACACACACACACATATATATATATAGATGTCCTCACAAATGTGCATTTGTGCACAGACATTTTCCATGCATAAAAGTCTGCAACACTGACTCCCCTGTTCAGGAAAATGCATGGCTGTTATTTTTTATCACACAAAATGCCTGAGTGAGCGTCTCTAGAGAGTCAGAGCCCCCAAAACCTATTGGAGAACAGTGATTTACCTCTACTACAAGTACTAGGCACTTCGTTCCAAACCAAATGGATCAATAACTCCCTATACTCTCAAAGATGATTTGAAGACACATGTGTATGTGTCCAGATGTCCAGATGACAACTTCCTTCCACCCCACCAGGTAACTGTAAGAAAAAACCTGGGTTACAGCTTTTAGCTAAACTGAGCTAAGGGCATGGTAAGTAAACATTCCTGTAGACTGCATTAAAATCACAGCATTTGCCTCACTGGGGTATCTGTCTGTGGCACCTTCAGTGATTTTCATTTCCTAGGAATGAAGAAGGCTACAAATAGCAAGGTTTGTCTTCAGCAAGAGACATCCATGATTATTTAAACCATGCTTTCCCAGAGTGCTTTATCCTGAGAGAGAGCAGACACATGATGCCTGAAAATGATGCATTTCCTGTGCAAATCTGATTACAGGATCACTTCATGCATGAAGTGTCCATCTGAACCACACATCAACAATTGCTAAACAATAGATGGCAAGAAGCCCTGACACACTGCTACTTCTTGTTTATGTTTCATGCATTCCTCTTCACCCGTAGAGTTTAATTGACACTGCTCTTTGTGTTTTGCCTGCCAGTTTTGATGAAGCCCATATAAAGAAGGATGCATGTTTAAACTGCCACAGTAGGAGTAATTTGAATCAAATACAGGTTTGCATGAAAGCTTTGGTGTATTATTTGATGGTAAACTTATTTTAAATCTTTGGGACTGCCATTATGAGATGGGATGCCACATACTGCTTGGAATAGTAATTGAATCTGAATGCAAATCATCCTTTATATAGAAATGTTTTTCTCTCCTCCTCTGTGCATGTGGTATATGTTTGTTTTATTTTAGGGCTCACTCAGGCTACAAGATTTTCTAGTCAATTCTTTGCAGTCAGATATGACTGTCTTCCAAAAAATTAAGGCCAAACCATGGCCTTCTTCCTCACTTTCCTTGTCTTACACAACAGCCACTCTGAGTATCTTTAGCAGCTTTCCAAGTGTTATCTTCCAATCAGAAAGGTATCTCATGTACACAGGTTATTCTCAGGAGCAGGTAGGGTTGATGAGCAACTTACGTGAAACTGAAACACTTTCTCTTGAAAGTAATAGCCTGTTCTTCCCTAAGGAGTGGTTAAACATGGTCTAATTCGCAGCACAGCTTGTCCTGCAGACTCAATAGAGACTGGTCTGGTCATCTCCAAGGTCTTTTGCAAATGTTAAGTGGTAGACACTGGACAAAGATGGTTAGTGTGCTCCCCAAAGAGAACCCTCTGGTACCTGTCTAGGAGGCAGAAATAATTTAAAGGCACCTGTGTCCATAGAGCAATTATACAGGTAGGAAGTGAGGTCTTGGGAGCAATATGAACTTTGAGATATTTGTAGGACTGCGCAGCTGATGCATGGAGCACACATAGCCTCTGGAGCTATGCAGCTCACTTAGAGGCCCAGGGCAATGAAGTCATCTATGTTTTCACACACAGGCCTCTTTCACAGCACGACAAAACAAACTACGAGAAGGTGAGCCTGCACTCCTCTGCTCCCCAGAGCCTTCTGGGGAAATCTGGAGAGCTCCCTCTATACTCTTCCCCAAAGGATATCCACACACATTATTTACAGAAAATTTTTCATCTGGGATGTTTTACTCCATCTGGGAGAGCTAGAGGACTGAAGGAGCAGTCAAAATGTTTACAGGATAAACGCAGTGCATAGATGGCTCTACTTGGGGAAATAAGGGCTACAGGCTGCCTAAAGGAACTCACCAAAGCACCACATCAGGTCTTTGGCAGAGGGAAACTGTGACTGTCTGATGTAGTTATTTCCTGACTCTTAACTGTCTAGATATGAGCACGTAACATATTGCAACTCAGACTTGCTATCAAACAGAAAAAAGTTGTAGAACACCCAGGACACAGAGGCTTAGCCCTTTGGAGGAACAGCATACGCAAATGTTCCTAGAGAGTTTTCCCACTTTCTCTGATCTGTGTCCATATGAAAATTTGACTTTTATAAGGAGTTCACCATATATGATGAATGTCCCATCCTTTTTTGAGAATGTTTCTCTCTTAATTACGTAGTCGATGTGCTGCCTGAGCCTTGTTGAGGGAAAACAACATCCTATTAACAAAAGACATAAGATTATTTATAAATAATCTTTATAAGTAACATGCTTATTTATAAATCCTCTGCTAAGATATCATGGTGGCAGTTTTGTTGCACAGTAGTTTTTAAAAAACTTTGTCATAAATCTAGACTGAACCAGTCGGGTAAGCTACAAATATTAAATAAACATATAATTCCTTCCTAAAGATTTACAAGAAGTACTTAAAAGCTACAGGCTGTAGATGAGAGTGAGAGTCATAGTGGGTACAATCTACCAGAAATTAGCATTTTTTTACTTCCTCATTGATTAGTGAAGCTTCAACCATTTCCAGCAGGCCTAGCATTTCTAGCAATTGTTTAGTGAGACATGAGCTGGTTTTAAAGGCATTTTTTCGACAGCATTATATTATATATACTTTCTTACTATATAATCACATTTTATGGTATTTGTTTTAACAAATTGAAAGCTTATTACAAATATTGTTCTTTCTAACATACTGGTATTAACTCACTTTGAAAAAAACCTCTAATCCCACTTTGAAACAAACACAGCTATCTTCTATTAATGTAAGTTTTGTGTTTTGACCAACTATAACAAAACTGCCTTCAAAGTATGTGGAATAAAAATCATATACATGAAGATTTGCTCTGCTGTCATTCACTGCAGTCCTATAATGCCTAACATACCTGATGTCTGACTGAAAGCAAACATCTGGTTCTCTTAATTGGGATGATAGAAGTATGGTGTGACATTATCATGCTATTTTGATTGTACCTTAAGAACATTTGTTTTGATCTTTTCCTGTGGTTATTTTCTTGCTTGAACAGCTATATCCATAGCACTGTATCTCCAGCTGCTGAATATCGTAAGGCCCTTATATTATTTGCCTAACTGTGCTCTGCTTCCACCCTCTCTGTCACTGTTTCCAGGTGTTCCATCTACTTTCCTGCATCAGCATTAGTGTTTTTGCATCACCCAGGATGTCTGACGGTTCACTGATCCAACTGAAACTGACCCTGTAAAAAGCAATAAAATATTTTTATGACAGGTGAAGCTGCACGCCAAAAAAAAGGAAGAAGAGAGGCATAGAGATAGCCAGTAATTAAATGATCCCAAGAAAATCACAGAACTGACTTCCTGTAGTCTTTTCTCTGAAAGTGAATAAGCTATATCTAGCTATAGCTACTGAGAATCTGGCCCTGTATACATATATGAAATGCTTTCTCTGCATAATTCCTGTAATCACATTTCCTCATGAGCTTCCTGCTTCGTTTTGGCTAATATCTAAATTGTATCTCCTTTTTTTTTCTGAAATCCTTACTCTTCTTTGTCGGATGTCTGTGCATCTCATTACTGGCTGTATTTCTGTAATATGAAAATGCTGCATTCCCATAAGTAAAACTAGGGGAGTGATTTAAGCATTTTTCTGCATGAAAAGGCCCCTTGTGTGCTTCACATGTAATGGCAGAACAAAGCAGATCTCTACGAACATTTGTTTTCCTTTTCGCAGTTATTGCCATAAAAAGAGGTCAGAATGAAATGAAACAACTTAATGTTTTGTCCCCTGTCCAGCTCTGGTGCCTGATCTGGTTTCAGCTGTTATAATTACGAGTCTCTTTCTGAATACATGAGAATGGACTCTGGCCCCTAAAGGATTACAGCTAGTTCAGTGGTTCCCACAACTTTGGACCAAATGGTCACAGTCCATCAAGCCAGCCATGTGTGTGCTTCACTTCTTAATACTTTCTGCAGCCCCAGGTGCAGAGCACTCACTATGGCCTCGAGGACCACCCAGTTTTTCAGCACTGCAGCAGTGGAGCCACTGAAATAAGTAACTTGACCATCACACCCTATAATAAATAGATCTCTTTGGCCAGGAGCTCCAGCACAGCTGAGCTAGTTGGATGTGCTCATCTTTAGGCATTTCAGGAGCAGTCTTAGGGGAGTCATCGTTGGCTTCACTGTCTGGTTTTGTTCCTAGATGTAAAACAAAGCCAAAAAGCAGCTAGTTCTTCTAAATAATATTATATAATTTCTGAAAATTAAAATGACAATTCAAAATCCATTAGGTAAGTTCTGGCACTGTGCACTTGAACATTTAGTCTGCAAGGAACATAGTGACTGATAAAATTTTGACTTGAAACTCTCTCTTTGGACAAAGGGCAAACATCATAGGGAGCATCCCTCTGCCATATCAGGGTGCTCCCAGACCACCTGAAGAATACGTACATGGGAGCCTGATGTTAGTCATGCTTTCTGCTTTCTGGAGTCCTCATTATTCAGGTAGAATTGACAGTAACAGAGGTGCTGGATGGAGCAGCAGTTTGACGAGGAGACAACTTGTCCAGCACTGAAAGGCTGTTGACTTATGTCACACAACATTGCAGTGCTTCAGCTCAGCTGCACTCCATCCCACCACAGACAAGCATGTCTGGTTAAATCCCACTACAGGAACTCAAACAGGTACTTCAGAGTGGTACATATTGCCCTTCTCCCTTGTTTATCTACCCAGCTCTGGATGAGGGAATTTTTGAGCTCAATGTTGCATTCAGATGATCATTTTTAAAACTTGCCAGTGGACCTATCATCCATGAGGACATATAATCCTTTTCAGACTTCCTTTACACTTTTGCCATATACCATATTCGACATCGGTGAGCTCCTCAGTGTAGTTTTGTGTTGTCTGAAACAAAGGGCTTCCTTCACTCAGTCTTGTATTTGGCAATAATTTTCATTGGGGTTCTCTGTGTCCCTGTGATGTTAGAAATAATGACTATATTCACACTTTTCACCTTCTTATGCCCTCCATCCTTTTAGAGTCCTTAGTGCAACCTAAAGGTCTTTTCAGTTTCTCCTTAAACAGAAATCATCTCCTACTTCTAATCAAACATTTTACCCTCTCTACTTTTGGTTTGGTTTTTTTTTTCCCCCCAAAAAACTACATCGGGTTTCTTAGTAAGAAATGCCAGAAATGCATGCGATATTTGAGGTGAATTCAAACACAGACATAATTATATTTTCTGTCTTCTTCTGACTATGTTCTTTCCCTAATAACTCAGTTCCTAGTTTTGGTTTTACCAGAAGTAAGAATGTTGCTTGCTTCTGCTGATGTTGATAGTGAAAATTCTGATCTGATTTCCATGAGGACGGGTTGAACCTCTAGCCCAGAGGTCCCCCAGCAGCACTGCACTAATCTCCTGAGTTATCGGGCCACCTATCAGTACTCTGTTGTTCAGCCTTTTGTTCATCTGAGGAGTAGGTCTGCATGGATTCCATGACAGATCAATAATTCTAAGCTTGTCTTGAGAGAAAGGGAATAATTTATCATTGCTAATGGTTTGTTTTGTGTATCGATCTTCTTACCTCCTCCTGACATGTGGCTCTGCTTATGAGGAATTCAGAAATATCTCTCATAAAAACCACTTTATTTTTGGATAGGACTCAATATGTTCACGCAACAGTTTTAGGTCCTTCTAGTCAGGTGGGTTTATTTTTGGCTATGCCCTGACTATTTTATGACCAACTGAAAAACTGTTAGTTGATGTTAGTGTAATTCTTACAGACAATACTATAGGCAAGGGAGTAAGGTCAGAACGTTCACCCCGCCTTCCACAGTCAGGTGCCATTGCCACTCCAGCAGTCTCTTGAAATTTGCAATAACTGAACTCCAAAGCCTGACACTCACATGATGATGTAAGAATCGCAGGGTTCATTTTTAAAGTAATTTTTTTCTTTCTCATCACACTAGAAATTATAAAGAAAATCTTCCTTCAAACATATTCTTATGTCTCAGAAAAACACAAGGATTAAAATGAACAGCTTTCCTCTCGGTAGGTTTAGCCTCCAAAGCAGGTGTGTGTTGAGCTTTTGGGATCTGCAGGAAGGTGATACTGGGAATGGCAAGCTAGCTCTGCTAGTCAGTGACACAGCTCCTAGTAGCTTCATTATGAATATGGTTTTACCCAAGGGCTTTACCAGCTTAGCAACTGTTACTCTATTTATGTACACTTAGAGGACGCATGATGTCAAGTGCCAAGCTTTTCAGGTAATTTCTGCTTAGCATCTGCACAGACATGCATAGAGAATGTCACAGTTAAGGCGCAACCTTTGATTGTTGCCTTTGGGTTAGCTATTTTGTTTACAAAGACAGAAGGTATGATGAATAGGTTTCTTCTAGTTCCTAACTTTATTCCCCAGAGAAGTAGATTTCCAGGGGATTGGTTTGAAGAGCAAATGCATACTTCTTCACGGGATCAGCACCTAAATTCCTGCAATTCTTCTAACAGAGCAATTACTTTTCACATTTGATTTTAACAATGTTAGTTCCCAATTCAATTAACGTTGCCACTATTTTCTCTTGACAATTTCATGGCAAGTCTATAGGGATCCCATTAAAATGTCATTATATTGCTGCTGTGTTGTAAGACTTCAGTGGGAAAACAATTTCAGTGCAAGTCTACAGAGATCTTGTTATGAAGCTGTTAGAATGTGAAATGCAAATAGCATCAATTATTTCAGTGTGAGCCTGTGGAGTCCCAATCCTGATGTCATCATGACATGAAGTTGAAAAGAAAAACTCTTCTAGTCTTCATGTATGAAGACACCAGAATGATGTGAGAATTAAGGAAGAAAAAGAGAGACAGAAAGGGACAAAATGCTTTTAATGCATTGCTAGTGATGTGAGACGAAGAGAATTCACAGGTCATGTATTATAATTACCATGTGACCTTGGCAAACCTAGTCCTGAGCCTTCCATATATACAGTCCTCTAATACTATATGCAGAGGATTTACACAACCAGAGTATAGCGACAGGGAGTATTTTTAGATCTCTTCAAGGAAAGGATCCATTCCTGCTGCACATATTTTGAGCAGAATGTAGTTTCCCACAGCTTCCCCATGACACACATAAGTACTTAAATCCATGGTAAGTCTTATCACGCCTGTTCACTTCATCTGTGTAATTCTCTAGAAATAATTAGAAGAGAAGGATCACCAAGCCCTGAGGGCGGACCCCCACTGTCTGCTAAGGGCAGCTCCAAAGCTGCCTTGATACCAGGCGCATCAGTCACGCAGACAACAAAGCCGTGAAAGGAAGCTCAGATGGAGCTCAAATGTGCCCTGTGGAGCTCATCTGACATTGGTCCTCCCAGCACATGTACAGAGGTGGGCTTGGCTCCCTGGACGCTGCCTGCGTGGAAGTTGCCTGGATGGTCACTTGGCTGCCCTAAACCCTGCAGTTTCCTAGAGGGGCAGAGAAAGCCACAGGGCCTCCCTGAGCGAGGCTGGGAGATGGCGGATCATACAGTGCTGGGCTATTACAGTCTGGGTGAGTGAAGACAGCAGGATTAGCCCCAAAGCCAAGACTTTGGTGGGGTTGTTTAAGGAGGGGAAGCAGTCACTGTGGGAACAGATAGAACAGCACAGAAAATTATATGAATAATTGGGAGATGTGACTGAGTACAGTATCTAAAAGGCATCTTTCCATGGTGTGCCAAGCACAGATTTTTTGGTGTGTAGAGCCTGCATCCCCATATTTTTGTGCAGATATACTCCCCTCCATTTGCTAAAGGTCTACACAAAGTAAAACTAAAGTAATCGTCACGTAGTAAACTCCAAAAAAAGTGATCCACTTTTTCAGTCAAGCTTTTTGGACTTTGGTCTGAACTCATCTGGTCAAAGACAGGCTACAAAAAAATACTCATTTTGCTGATATGGGCCAAGGATATTGATGACTGCAACCCACTCTTCTACCACAAAAAAACATGAGTCTGAAAGGACAGCCCCCATTGCAAAGGAATGATGGCTTTTCCAGAAAATTGTCATCGTTGTCACCATCACCCCGACCAGACCCAGAATCATCAAGGGCTTCCAAACACATCCAGGAATCCAGGACTGAGGGAGAAATGGGATTTCCTCTTTTGCTTCTTCTTCTTCTTTCATAAAGACAGATTTGACGGTTCATAACTGTGGATCAAATGAGCTCTATGAAGCCCTTCAGAAACACAGGAGTCCTGAATGGCAAAGTGCTGTCTTAGAAAATATCTCAAAACTGCCCTAGGATAGTTGATCTGACCATATCCAAAGTGTTGTTCTGTGTGCCTCCATGTACTCAGGATGGCATTTCCCAGGAGAGAGCAGCAGCACCACGTATGGCATTGCACCTGCAGAGGTCCATAATAAGTAATTCTGTAGATGCCACAATGCTTTCAACACGAAAAGGCTGAGTTAAAGGAGTTGTAATTTCCTTATGCTATTTCCAAATGTTAAGAACATTTGTTCAATGAACTGAGCCTCCGACTTTGTTTATTCTTGCTCTGAAGCCAGGTATTCTCTGCAAGTTGGTTTTTTTTTAATAAGGACACACAGTTACCAGAAGTGGTTCTACCTCACCTGAGCATGACACTAGTATCATCTATCTGCAGAATCACCTCCAGAAGTGTTAGAAAGGAATGACAGTATGGAGATTGGATGGTTAAATACTCCTTTTAACTACTTACTGAAGTGTGAAAAGGAAAGTATTATGGTAACACCTCGACATCTTTCTGCTGGTATTGCCAAGTCATTGCAAGGCTATGGTATGTTATGCAAGCTGCTACAGTTCATCAATGCTCAGAAATCTTTATTTGCAGCTCATCCACATGGGCGGCACTGGACGAGAGTATCTGTTGGGAGTTTTGTCCTCACACTGCTAAGATGCACCGAAGATAGCTAGTGGCTTGACTGCAAGATTACAAGATTCGTACATTCTCTTTTCTGAGCCACATATGAGGCAACAAATGCATGATGTCCTTTGGTTTTAGAGTGGTTAGCGTTATCGTAGTCTCCCCAGCTGAGCAGCTACTGCAGTTGGTGTCAGCTGCTATAGTTGTGAGCTGCTCCCAAGAGTCCCATCTTATGGGTAGCCCTTGTTGCTTGTATTTGCTCTAGGCTTTGTGGATAGACAGAGCTCGGGAGGGTCTGCATCCTGGCTGACTTCTTTCTGCACTGCAAATAATACAGGCTTATTGAAACATTCTTAATCTGCGTAATCAGGACAGAAGATGAATATGAACAGATTTACTCATAAGATTTCTCTCTCTCCTACTTCTGTACTCCCAGACCTCCTCCGTGAACAGCCTCTTCTGCAATGTATTTTGCTATTTCTGGATCTGTTCCAAGACAGAAAGCAGAAGAGCACCAACACTGCTCAGGGTTAGCTGAGTTTAAAAGCAAAACCCTGAAAAACAAGACTTAGACAACCTAAATTGTGTCTGAAACCAGTTTAGTTTGCTAGAGGTTATTTAACCGAAATCAGTTCACTCCGTCTCCTCCCTCATTTAGTTACAATGTTAATTTTGCACAGAAATTAATAGACAGGGTAAGTGATCATTCTTCGCAACACATTTACAGATGAACAAACACCCCAAATTTGCATTGCCCAGAGCTCGTATTATAAGTTCAGTTTTCAAAAAAATGCCTGCAGATAGGGGTGGCTTGTGGAGCCCCTGTGAAATTCATCAGGCTGAAGTGGCTCTAACGAGAATCAGATAAAAGCTCACTTAAGAGGTGCCCTGGCTTTGGATAGCTGGCTGCCAACAGCCACTTTTGCCAAAGAATAGAAGAAATAAGGCTAGAGGGATGGCTAGAGGGCACAAAGGGAAGGCAGCAGGAGAAGAAAGTTGGAGATGGATGCCAAGGCATAAGGTGGAACAAATCCACTGAGTGATACACTTCCTGCTCCTGTCAAGCAGAAAAGGATAATATCCCAGATGCTTCCCTTCTCACAGGAGTGGTTACCCCTATTGTCTATCCTAGAAACCTCCTTCCTCTCTCCCCTTTTCCCTGTCATCAAGAAGCACAAATTTCAGTCTGTTGGCTAGGACATGATGCAGCCCCACCCATACCCACTCTGACTTAGAAAGGGGTGAAGAAGGAAAGGGACACTGTCGGACTGGACGTCCTGCCCCAGGGCTGCCCCAGACTCTTGGGTGCAATCCCAGCACAGCCTGGCTCCTCCCCAGGTCAGAAAACCATAACAGAGTCAGAGTGGGCCTGCTGGGACTCGATGGCAGGCCCTGTGCTCTCCTGTCTTACTACAAGGCTCAACTTTACATCAAATGATTTGTCAGTGTTTTCCTGCTAGCATTTGGCTTTTCTCTTGGCTTTGCTTCCCACTGCTGCTAACTGTCCTGACAAATGAAAGTCATTCTGAAACTATGTGGCTTTGTAATTATTATCTTTGGTAAATGTTTTGAAAGCTGAAGAGTTGCTGTTTGCTCCCTCACAAGCAGCAAATGCCTGCCAGAAGTTCAATTTAACTGTCAACACCTCTGCTCATGAACTTAAATATTTTGGAGTCTGTCTTTATGGTTACATATATTAGCATGTTCTGCTTTCTGTAGGACAGACAACTTGCTTGCTAATAAGAATGTACTCCTGTTTAGTCATGTTTCTTTATTTAAGGCTGCTGTTGAACTAGTCTTTATCTCTCTGTGCTAGAATTCATGTCAGAAATAAGTTTTCTGAGTTTACTGCAGACTAAAGTGCTTTAGGGTACTGGTACATTAAAAAAAATACGGATGCTGGATAACCTCACGACTGACATGGCTACCAGCTTTTTGAGGTTGGAATGGTAATGCCTGGAAAAACTTGTGGTAGGTCTCTGCCATTTCCATGAGTACTTTCATGCACAGATACAAGCATGTTTGGTAACTGCAGGGGAAGAACTTTTGAGCACCGAATTAGGCACAATGACAACCAGGTGGAGAAACAGATTGAGAATGGAGGTTTAATAGATGTATTCAGCCTCTAACAAATGAATCAGACCCCGTGTTTCACTGCAGTAGATGGCAAACCCTTTGGTCTCTTTTTTGGAAATCAGCCAGATTATATGCAGTATTGACAGGAAATTGGTACCTTGGGTGCTTTTGAAAATTCTCCCTAAGATTTAGATCTTCAGACTGATGCTCAGCTCCCATTGACTTTAGATGGAATTAGAAACCTGTGTGATCTTGAGATTCGGGGCCACAGAAAGATTTCAAAAAATGCTGATGCACCCAGTTGCCTTCAATTTCACATGAGAAATTGCATCTGCATCTCTAAGTTCCAGAAAACCAAATAAATTCAATCCCTCCTCATTCCTATACATCCTCTGTCCTTATAAGAAATAGGAATAGGAATTACTTGTGGTGGGATATACTCTGACCTCACTGGGTTTGGCAGGGTTATTAAAGGAGGGTAAAAAGATTCAGTATACCTTAACGTTTAAAAAGTAGTGGGAGCTGGTTATGACCCTTATTGGATATCCCAGAAATTGCCTGTTAACTCTGTATTAAGCTCCTCTTCATTAAGAATCCTGTACATTCCCAAACAACTTTTCTTTCACCCTGGCTGGACAATGGTCCAGCTACAGCCTACTTCCCATGGGAAGAAGCAGGAGTTTCTTGTTAATAGAAGAATAGAGAGAATATGCCCTAAATTCCTCTCATGCTGAAAAATGATTGGGCATGATCACAGTTCCTTTTGGGGGGACAGGCAGAGTGGGCAACTCTCACTTCCAGATTTCCTGAGTTTTAAGGGCCCTCTTTCATACTGTTGTCCATAAGGAAACGACCTGAATTTCAGGGTTGCAATTACACTCCTCTGAAAGCAATTTCTGCTGTCTAGGTCTCTCCCTTTGCTATCTGTGCAAGAATTCAGTTAAAAAGTAGAATGCTCGTTGTTCAAGATGTTTCTGTGTATGACATCAGCAAATTCCTTAATAAATGCCACAGAAAATAAATGACAAAATCTCTGGAAAGATGAGCCATTAATTAGGCCATTTGTCTCACATGTCAACACCTAATCTGTTATACTACATCCCTCTACATTTTCCAACAAAAATAAAGCTGCTTTCGTATTAATTTTGGTCTTTGTCATAGAAGGAATTGGGTTTGCATTCTTTGCTGGGATTTTGTGTGTGTTTGTGTCAGGAACAAATACATTAATGAGACCTTGAGAGCAAAATACCTTTAATGTGGAAGAGAAATAATCTCCAAAGCAGAACAGAGCACACTGAAGCATAAATAGGACAGACTGGATGACAGTAAGTACAAGCAGCTGGCCAGAACAGATTCACAGACGGAGTGGAGCTATATGGTGATAAGGGATTCATTCAGCTTTTAAAAGTGCCTAATGTGCCAGAACAGCCCAAATGATAGGGTTTGCCTAATCACCATGGATAAATTTCATGCCATGCCTGAGAGTCTCATTGTATTAGCACCTTTAACTCACCTAGATTAAATTGTGGTCCTGTGAAAGCTCAGAGAGCTCGGGCTTCTGACACCGCCTTTGTGCATCCCATTTTTACCAGTGAACATTTCGTCTCGCAGCCACTCACATGCAGGTTTGTAAAAGTAAAGTGAGACCTAGAGTCTTCAGCAAGGTGCTTAAAATGTGAATTGTTGGTCAGTAGGGAATATAATCCCACAGTTCAGATACACAGTTAGGACATGCTTATGAGTATGCTTGGAACCTGATTACTCAGAAAGCACTTACACCTGAAGCTGAGCTTTAGAAGTATCAAGAAATGTCAACATTGCCACCAGGACAGTCTAAGAGAGTACAGCAGCACATGGAGCTGCTATATATTTATTAAGAATATAAACGTAAGAATAGCATTGGCCACAAGGGAACATTCTGGAGGAATCAGCAAAAACATCTTTTTAAGGAGAAGGCTGTTCTTGAAAGTGGTATAAAGAACATTTTTGCTATGAGAAAGAATGGCAGCAAATGAGCAGTAGGACTGGGAGAACTGGCAACTGAAGCATGGTTTCTCAGCATCTATGAACAAAGGTAGCAAACTAGATGAGTTGCCTGGAACGTTAATGAAAGCTCCATGAATTGATATTTAAAGAGATTTTAAACACCACGTAGATAGTATTGAAGGAGGAATCAGATATTGTAAGCAAAAGAGGTACTTCTGGTGATTAAACCAGGACTGATGGTTTCTATTTTGGCTCCCTAAAGAGCCCTGGACGCTTTGGTGCTAGTGCTGTGTCAAGCCCCAAAACCCCTCCCCAGTGTCCAGGGGGGGACAGGCAAACCCTGAAATGCAGAGGGCTCTGCACAGGTATGATGTGAAGTGACTGAGCCAGCTGGTGATGGGGCTACCTCAGCAAGTTGTGCCTTGGGACACTGCCTGCCTCTGCCACCTCCTCATGGCCCACCACACCTAGGTGCAGTCCTTGTCACCAGCATTGCTCCTCTTTGCAGGGGCAAGGATGGGGAGAACTGCCTTCACATCATTCAGACTTTAATCTGTCGTTTGCAGCTTGTATTTGCAATTGTCAAGCAAGAGAGATGAAAAATTACTGCAAAATCTTTTTGCAACACTGAAGTTGTACAGCCAGGTGCCTCCATACACGGCTTCCTCTGTGTTCCATGGCCAAGAGAGATGTACTGCAATGGGATATATCAGCAACAGAGGGATGGTGTTTCCCTGGTCCAGTTCTCTGCAGATACCTGCTCTCTCCCAGTAGAAAATCTGTACCCATATTTATATCTGAAGTAGAGAAATCTTGCTATATACAAGGAACTTCTCAAGAGCAAAAATAGTGGAGATTTATACTTCAACAACACTCATAGCCTTTGGAATTTTACCTGTTGTGAGTGTGCATGTGCATATTTTGGGCTGATTTTTTTCAGTTCAATGAGCAAAAGATAGGGGGAATACTTCAGTTTTGGAAAGTTCTTCATTAATTGCCTTGGGACTGTGGTGCATATACACACACAATCCTGCCCCAGAAAATGCTTAAGGGCTGTCTGCAAGACTCATCTGCCCAGCTGATCTCTTGGTTCTCACTATAACCCTTTCTGAGAGATTTTGTGCTTGCACAGTTCTTTAATACACCCATCTGAAAGGCATCGGAGAAGTGCCAAAATGAGTGTGATACTTGTTGGCGAGGACAGCTGTGGAAGGTCTCTTCCTCATTTCATGCTGCCACGATGAGCCTTTGTTTTTCACACACACATGCATAACTCTGACTTCTGCTTGACTCTCCAGGGGAGAGAGATGCTGAAATGCCCTGTTCCAGATGCACGCTTTTGTACAGTGTATTTAGCAATGCTTGTTCATCAACAGAACCTGTACTGTCACCTTCCAAACCACAGGAGAGAGAGGAATGTGTCAATGAGTCAAAGTCTTCAGTGCTGTGCAAAGAGTTTCCCCTCACCTCCCCTCACCTGTAGGCTAGTTGAAGTGGCCAAAATCAATATAATGTTTATTAGAAGAGGCATGGATAGGGCTTTTGGAGAGAATTTCCTTATGTGAGCCGAGGAAGTACCATCAGTCTCTGGACCTACTTTCCATCAGAAAACCAAATCATTCTTTCCTGTTTTTCTTCTGAGCCCTGAGGATTACACAACACCTGCTCACCTTGTTTCCTTAATAGGTCTGTCAACGTAACAGGACACAGTGGCTGCTCTGGAAGCACCCACCTACCCTGAAACCCTGCAGAGACATTCAATTCTACCTTGTTTTTTGATGGTAGCCTCATTGCTACACTGGGAATGGCCTCAAGTGTGAGTGCTCTCAGATAGGAAGGTTTCTGAAGGCAAGGAGCCATCTGTCTCCATTTCTTCCCTCTTTCCATCTTAAAACAAGAAAGAATATACATTTCAGAGTCTCCTCAGGATTTTTTTTAATCTCTTGTCACAGGAGCCAAACTCACAAAACGTGTGGGCACATGACATCAGATGTCCAATGGGTGACTAAACTTCCCCGTAAACCATGCTTAACATCAGTTCTCAAATGTGGTTTAACAACCTTACTTCATAATCCCAAATTCTAAATTTTGCTTGATGGTCTTTGTGTTTCCTTCCACCTCAACTACATGAAAACACAGATATTGCCTTAAGGAGGTGCAGTAACAAATACTTAGCTTAGGCAGTGAGAGGGCCACATCTGAACTCAAACAGATCCTCAGTACCTTGAGGCCTCATGCCAGCCTCCACACCAACCCCTTATTGGAACAAAATTTCCTGAATATCGGTATCTCTATCCAACCTCAGTAACCTGACGTGATTGAGATGGTGTCCGGTGCCAGTAAATGGATTGGGTTCGGTGTTAGTGAGTGCTTATATCAATATGTTGCACTGTTTCTGAAGCCCACAGACCCCAGGAAAATCGCTCTACCTGAACACTCAGTAGCCACATGACTGCACACATCTGGGCTTCTCTGAAGCTTTTTCACTGCTGGGGAATTACTCCTTATTGTGTCCAGAAGCACAGTTCCCAAATAAAGTCAAGATTTTCAGTGTATGAATTCACAGGAACTGTCTTGTTTCCAAATAATTCACAATTACTCTTCAAAATATTAATTCAGAATTCAGATTCAAGTGCAATAATTAAATGAATGGAACTCCCAAACTCAAGGATAGCAGAAAAATTCACAGTCTTTGGAGGTTTTGGCAGTAAGGCAAGCATGAAATAGCATGAATTATGACATTGCCTGAATGTTCGAGTTCATGTCTCAGGTAACCATTTGCCTTCAGACGGCAGAGGAGGAGGAAGAAGAGCTGTCATGCTGTTGAATTGTTTAACAGTAGCTGTAACCACTGTCTCGACCCACACCCTGGTGCAGTCTCCTCACTTTCTGGCTCCTGCTGACAATGATACCATGGCAGCTTGTCTCTTGAGTAAATTGATGCTTCAGTCTGGTTATGTTCTCAGGTATGAATGCATCTAGAGAGACCTCTAATCCATCTCAAGCTGAAACTGTGATTCAATCCAAAAGGTTAATGCATTTCTTTTACATAGTACTGTGAATAAGTTGAACTTGTATGTTGTCATTCATTGTTTAAACATCATAACACCTCACAAATGCACAATGTCTTTCAGACAGGAACTTCAAAGCATTTTTTCAGTCACCAATTTAATCCCACACTGCACCAGCCAAGTCAGCTGGCAGCTTTCCTCTTTTTAGGTAGGTAAACTGAGGCAGCAAAAACTCAAACCTGTATGTCCAATATTCCTTATTTTCAAAGACACCAGCTCCTTACAGCTGCCATTGCTTTAGGATTCCTACATATTTCTGAATTTCAGATAACATTTCTTGAAATAAATAATGAAGTGAGTAATGAAGTGAACAGAACATAAATAATGATGACAGATTATGAATGTATTTTCCTGTCCTTTTTGTGATCCTTTAGACCTCATAACTTGTTTTATACATCCAAGGAAGATGAATGGAACGCCAGGGGCTTGGAGGTTATTTTGCCAGAAGGAATGGTTTGTGTTCCTGAACAAAGACACCTAATTTTTAGTGAAAGCTGAAAAGAGGAAGAAAATTCCATACTACTGGTATTATATATTCCCTTGTTTATACACACTGGCCCGTGTCCAAAGCAGAGCGTGTGGAAACCAGATGACTACTATTGAATATGTGCCTAAATCAAATTTGCAGTGTTTTTCCACTGCTTGCCAAGCACAAGCCTCCAGTGGGGTTAGGTACCATATGTTTTAGGTAGGAAACAGGTTGCAGTTTTATTGCCTACCTTTCCAGGTACAGGACAATCTTGCCAAACTAAGTGACATCCAACTGTATAGAAACTCCATAAATGTCTGGTGTAACCTGGGTCCCAAAGCCTATCCTAATTTCTCCAAAATGGTTGACCAAAGCAGACATCTACTCCTTCAAAAGCAGTGTCTTTAGGCAGAGAGGGCAATGAAGAAGGTAAGGCTTTGGGTCTTTCCTCCATCTGAACTTGGGGAAAACACATTTGCAGGAGAGATTGTTAGAGAAGTCATCAGGAACCAACATGCACCATGCACCACTGTACTCTTTGCAGCAACACCAAAAATTTCAAAATGTGCTTTTGCTCTTTGTTGGCACAAACCCAAATCTTTTAGAGCAGAGTCTGTGCTGGAGATTAAATATGTGTTTTGCTGCTCATAACTCCAGGCACAAATGGAAGAGCCTGGTCCAGCTGCCAGTTTCAAAGGGAAGGGGCTCAAATATGGTTTTCCACTTTTGGCCAGGAACTAAAATGGAAGACTAGCCACTGGCCAGCTGTCATTTTGTTTAGAAATATGGAGTCTTCTAACATAAGTGCTAAAAGCAGCCATAGTGAATCAAAGCAAAATTCCATCCAGCGCAGCAACCTGCCTCTGAGAGACAGCAAACTCACATAACAACATTGCAACAGCTTGCTGCTCAGGGACTTCCAGATCCAAAATAATTTTATTTAGTGGGTCTTGATTGATGGCTTTCTCTTCTGCAAATTTTCCCTATCTCTCCCTGAATCAAGGTCAGCTTTCACCATTCACAGCATCCCACAGCAGAGCATTCCTGTGGTTTTCAGACATGCTGTGTAAAGGAATACTTTCTTCTGTTTGTTTTGAATCTTCTCTTTTTTTTCTCATAAAGTATTACTCCATGTACTTGGCCACCTTGTCATCCTTCTCGGAACCTTTTCCAGCTTTGCTATACTCTATTAGAGATGAGGGGCTCAGAATATACGAAACCATACACATGGCAAGGGTATGCTGTAGATTTCAGCCATCACTTTAAATGGGTCACTTTTTCTTCATATGCATTTGCATTTATTTACATTGAAGCTCATCTGGCACCTCAGTGCAGAATTACTCTATCTTTAGTACATTATAGAGCATGACATTAGTCAGTTTATGGAGGTTCACATCAAAGAATATCCTGAGCAAGAAAACATAGCATACTTACCACACAAAGTATACTTAAAAAAACCACCTGTATGGGAAGACTCACATTTCTGAAAATGCAGGATTTCCAGATCAAAAATTTAGCAAAAGCATGAAAGTAGGAATGCATCCTGCGTAGTGATCTAGGCATGAAGTATAATTATGTAAGAATGTGAAGAATTTTTTTATATTCTCTTTGGGAGGAAAAGTTTCAAAAGCTCATCTAAAATACTGCATGACCTTTGGGTTGTATTATAATGCCTAACAAGTACCTTCAGCAGTTGGTTACCTAACAGAGACGGTAACTGGCATCCACACGGAAATTTGGAAGAAACAATCAGTTGTGGAGCACACAACAAACACAAGCCAGGGTCACCTGGGTCTCAAACGTGGAACACTTGACATTGGCATCACACACCTCAGCTGGCATTATCTCCATGTTCTACTTCATTGCAGACACTCAGAACTAGATATCCAAACACAACAGCTCTGCTCCAATCTTGGTTAAAATTATTTATTTACCATATTTACTATTTACAATCCATAGACAATCAAAAACTGATTTTACCATTGAGCTAGAGTTGCCTGATCATCTAGATCACGAATCCTAGGCCCCTTTCTTTTTGAGAAGGCCCTATGATCTCCATGCTTAACTTCAATCCTCTTGGAACTCAAATGCTTGATCCAGTCTTTTGAGATTTATGTACTGGTGATCTGTGCAAGAGTTTGAAAAATCAAAATCTTTCACAATGCCTCAGTGTCTAGAACCCAGAGCTGCCTATTGAACTGCTGGATATAGAACAATTTTCCCTGGTTGATCATGGTAACCACATGAGCCTTTACAGGGTTCCCAGAGATGTTGTCTCATGTCCAGTCACTGCTGTCATTTCCTACCACCATGACTGTGTTGCCTTGGACCCTCCATTGTAACTCAGAGAAAAGAATACAAAGAGACACCAGCCTGAAGCAACTAATCCAAGCAGTGAGAGCAGCTGAACTGCTGGGGAAAGGGTTTCAGTACTGACAGAGAACAGCATTTCCCAAGCACTCTAGTTCAAAACAAATAGGAAGTCAGGCAGACAGACAAATGGAAAATGCAGATGTCGGAGTCCAATGGAAAAAAAGAAAGGAAAATGTTCAGCCTACAATCAATTATGGGTACAGTGGAGCATTACAAAAAGACTCATGTTACATTCCAGCACCATGCTTATCCCACGGTAGTGGGGATCTGCCCTAGGATTGATCTTCTTATGAAGCAGTAGTATTTGCTGTATAATTTTACCAGCTTTGAAAGTGTTCTAGATGCATGCACTGTAGAAAAAACATATGGACTAAAAGATTGCAGGCCTTCTACTGGATGTACTTATAGTCACTTACAGGCTAATGTATCAAGCCACATATAGGTGGATGGGAAGCCCTCTGAAATCCATTCCAAGAAACACTGCTAAACAATGGTAAAAGACTGTCTGTAGCTATCCTCACATGGAGAATTAAAAATATGAAGAAGAGCCAGTGAAGCCTTGGGAAAAATGTCTGCACTGATGGGTTATATTAAGTGAAATAAACATAAGGCCAGTGCGAGAAGCTGGGAAACTGTGAAAACAGAGAAGCTTTCTAGCTGGACATGGGCCTAACTGGCACTTTGGAGTCCGAGCCATTGCTGATGAGCAGGGCACTGCAAAGCACAGACCTGATTGCCACATGAAGGGACATGGCCAAGTAAAGACAATTGTCAGTTTTCAGTTTGCCTCAGCTCTCTCTTTGGCCCATTGAACCTGAACACCTACAGGAAGACATCAGATCAGGTGGGAAGAAAGTCCAGACCTGCAATGTTGCAATATAAAAATTCATCCTCCCGTTAGCATAGACAATGTGGGCAGGAGAAGACAAAGTCTGCTTTGCTCGATGTTACAGCCTAGCAACTAGACAGAGAAACACGGTAGCCAAATGTTTGAATAACTGGAGAAAAGTGCTTGAAGCAGCACCACAATTAAGCAGGTTTGATAGTCTTCAAATTCTTTTCTAAAGCAATAACAAAAGGCAGAAGCCCAAGCTTCACTGAGAAAGAGATCATACAAGAAACACAGACACACAACCATGGAGAAAGAAGGCTTCAGATAGCTCCAAGAAACAAAGAAGTGAGTGACTGGTTGGCGTGAGTACGGAGGCCAAGGCCTTGGGTAGAATAGTCAGGAGAAACAAGGAGGTTGTGAAACAAATCAAACCAACATGACATAAGCCAAGAAAAGGAATTCAGGGACCAGATGGAAGGCTCACAATATCAGATATAACATAAGCAACAGGAGACAAGTTCATGGAAAGGGATTCACAAAAGCGATATCAACCATTTAATCCGAGATGTGCTGCTGGTAGAAGAGCTTCTTGTGGGGGTACAGACTCTAGAGGGATGCTGAGCAATACAGTCAACTTTTGACGTGTCTCACGCTCTCGTGCCGTCATACCTGTGTCACACCCATCTGCGGTGCAGTGATCCTTCTCCATGGACTTACGGGGTGAAACCTGGTGGTTGGTCTAGTATTTGAGAGGCCATCCAGTCGTGCCTGCTGCAGGGGGCTCTGGGACCATGGCATGTGGGGGTCATGTTGCAGGTCTGCGGCTGGAACTGTCTTCCCAGAGGTTTCAGAGAAATCTCACTGAACCTTTGGCAGCAACCTCCATCTCTTCTTTTTACTGCCCACTAAGTAGTACATTTTTCCACTGGACACAAGCTCCCAGAATCTCTCATGGGAGCAGTATATTTGTGCTCTAGTCAATCTCAGGGTCTTTGTTTTAGTACCAATACCCATTTTCATGCAAAATGCACATGCACGGAAAGATTTTAACACTGAGGTAAGGGCAACAGAAAATTAGCTACTAATTTTTGTAGCAATTTCCAAGCATTTGTTTTATCTGGATTTAAGGCAGGTTGGGTTAACACTCCTTAAATGCTATAAATATTAATTTTAAAAGACAGTCTTCCTTTGGGCACCATCAGAGCAATGGAAACAACCACAGAAAATACAGAGGAATCAGGTATCACTTGTAAGAAAGTAACTGGGGATGTAGTATTCCATTACACAGGATGCATTTGTACCATTTTAGCTTGCACAGATGGAAATATAGTTCAATGTTTCAACATCATTTGACTTTCACGTGTTAAAATATTGATAAGTGCTGCACAGGATAATGCCCCTATGGTTTCAAGTAGTAACTGGAGCATGATGTTTATTGAAGTGAAATACAGCAAAGCCTTTAACAAGTATTTAAAATTCTGAGAATCATTCTCAACACTGTCATAGATTATTTCTTTATTTTTCTTCAGCTAATCTTTGTTGATATCTTCCAGTTTGTGGATGTTAAAATACAATTCATCTTCTGATCACTTCAATGCTTCTGTGTTACAGGAAACTCTTTAGAAAAAATAAAAATATTTCCTATTTGAAAACTACAATGTTGCTGTCATACACAAAATAACAAGATTCAATAAAGAAAAACAATGCTACATAAAATAGGCATAAATGGACCATAGACTCTCTGTTCTAAATATTTATGGACCTTTATGCTGCAGCAAGAACATCTGAAAGCCATAAAACACACGATTATCCAAATTACTCAACGAGGTCTAAGTTGTATCATGTCAAAGCTTCAATTCTAAAATGCACAGCATTTCCTACACCACTTATGATTGCTGAGACCAAATTAGTCCAGCCAGAAGTCAGCAGAGGGCAGAAAAGATGTCACTTCAATATATTTGAAGGGAAGATGAGCCATGAAGCATTTTCTGAAAGTGCATATCACAGGGGTAAGACCGTCACTTCAGAATTCATCTATCCAGTCTGCAGCATCAGATTTAGCACAGAGATGCTTTGGTCCCCTATGAAAGCAAGGCTTCATTTTATCCTTCCTGTTGGCACAAGCATGGAAAAAAATCAAAGAGGAAGGCAGTTCACCAGATATACTTCAGTTGAACAGACTGGAAAGGTTTAATGTTCTCCGAATGTAATTTGGAGGAAAAAGAAAAGTTTTCAAGTACTGGAGCAACCATTCATTGGGGTACAGAGGTCTGCAAGGAATTTAGGGGTTTGACTCGCAAACAGGTAATTCTTAGGATGTACTTGTTAACTACATCATCTCATGTGTACACTGAGTAGGCCAGATCCACATGGGAAGCCTGAGTAATTCCCAAATGAATGTTCAGTACGAAGAGCAGCATTTGCAATTCATGTGTAAAGGTGCACAGCAAATGTTCTCCTCTCCACTTAACCTCACGGTAGTTTTGAAGACCAAACAGCATTCATTGTTAGACTGTAAACAGAATATTGTTTTCCTCTTCTTAAAACAAAATAAGAAAAATAAATACTATTTATTCTATTGTGCTTTATCTGACTGTAGGAATATCAGTTTACATGGAGTGTTGCTTAAGGCGTTCATATCTCAATAGTTGTCCTCCGAAAACTATTTAAATTTAATGTAAGTTCCCTTGTTTCCTAATACATACACATATTTTAGCACATAAATCATAGTAATAAGAGTTATCAGTTTCAGTGTAAATTATTATTTTGCAGAGCAGTCAGTGTCCTGTCCTTCTAGTCACTTTATTATCTGACAATTAGAACTGGTTATGAAAGTTCTAAGTTGTCAATTTCAATACTGGTTGATGAAAATTCTATGAATGTTCCTTGCAAAGAATACTGGAACATTTAATTTCTAAGTTGTTGAAGTGCTTCCCTTTGGTTTTATAATTTATATTAAGAGAATAGAAAAGTTGATATTATTAAGTCAAAATAAATCCATACTAGCATAGAGTGCTGCAAACTTACTGAAACAGAAGATTTGGGTAGTTCATGTAGATATTCATGAATATCTAAAATTTCAAAACTTTGCCTCTTTGTTGCCTTAAAAGAAAAGTTTGAAATGCTAACCTTTGCATGCAAGAACTTCCCTCAGTTTTGAAATCTGCTAAAGATGTTGAATAATAGGCATCGATTGACTTCAAAGTACCACTTACAAGTGGTACAAGAAGTACTACAAACCATCTCAGAAAAAAGAACTGTATTACTATGAATTAGTGATGCAGCAAGATGTTCAGGCTACTCATTATGTTTCACAGTGTCATATGCTGAACACTATTTAAAACAACAATAACATAATTTTTCCACTGGGCTTTGCAGAATCTTTCTTGATGTCTTCCTTTATACAAGATTCTGGGCCATTCACTTGAATAAAATTAATCTCTGGGTTAATAAAAGCTAGTCAACAGTCTCAATGCAAAGCCCATTGCCATGATCCCTGAATGATTTGGAATGTGCAAAATGACACAAATCTTTCTCCTGCAGTGCAACTCAAGCTGAGAACACGTCTCAGCTGTGTCCTCAGTACGCTCGCATCTCAGTCACAGAGGACCCATATGATCATATGCTATACTGCCCAAAAAATAATTTTCTCATGTGCAGAGAGGCATTTAACCAGAGATATCGTGTAACATCTTCTACGGCCATCTGTTCAACCTCCGGAGCACAGGTATTTTAGAGCAGCACACAGGTTCAACGCGCACAGCCAGGATGTGCCTCGATACAGCCCTGTATTGCGATGATCGGTGCATTGTGTGAGTGAAAGTGGCTAGCATATTAAAAAATGGGTGATCATGGACCATCAGCTGTCACGTGGATGTCACACCAGCAAAGCAGAACGTACAATGAATACATCCTGTTAAATAAAAGCTAAATCTTTGAAAGCTTTTAAAGATAATGTTCTATTTGATGTTCATATATGCTGAGGCAGAATCTCTTTGAACAGTCAAACCCAGACTAATAGCAGTAAAAGAAAAGCAGGTAGCTGGTAACTTCCCAGGGTGGCTAGCTAGTGGCTCAGGAGCCAAAAGTTGTCACATCTGCTCTCTACAGGTATGACTGTCACCCTATTACTTAATCAGAAACAAGCCACAATTAAAGATGGAGTGACCCTCAGAGATCTCATGGAGATGGATGTGACACTCTGCTGTTGTGCGAAGGCCTTATTGTGCTGATCAATACCTCAGGTATCTCATACCAGGCTGTTCCTCTGCACAGATCTCATGGAAAATGTTAAAATGGGCAGACGTATACAGGGAAGGTGAGAGGGGATCACCAGGGCATGCCTGTTTCATGACATGTTATAAATGTCTTTGGTCTTACTTTAAAAATCTACAGTCTCAAAAGACATATTATAATTCTTTGCATATCCTTTAAAAAACTGTATGGTTTGTTTGATAGTGAAGTCAAGGCCAGATGGAAATCTGTGGGTTGTGCTTTATTCATTGATGAGCTATACGAAGGAAAGCATGGTGTGTCCTGTTTCCCTGTGTTCAAACCATGCTGTTTAGCTGGCTTTTCAGAATAAGTCACAAACAGCTTAAGGTCTCAGCATTGCATCACTTGCATTGTCTGTATTTTCCTGCCAACTGGAGTTTCAAACTCTGCATTCTTAATGTCATTTGGGTGAAGATCCCTGCTACCAAAGGTCAGGTGTCCCAGAAGCTGTAACATGGAGCCAGGGGATGGTTAAAATAATCAGGCAGATTTATGAATGAAGAAATGCAACTCAGAAAGACTACCTCAGAAACCTATCACCTGAAAATTAAACCTAAGGCATTAAAGGAATTAGGACTCAGATAAGTCACTGCCCTAGAGGGATGTGGCCCGTCCAGTCAGAACTCCTTTCCTTAAGGTGAATTTCTGTCATATGGAAGTAGAAAGGTTTTCTATGGTTAACTGTGGCTGTACCTTGCCTAGTCTGGAGTAACAATCAATACCGAAGTTTCTCACATTACAAGGGACCATGGAGACAGCAATACCTTTAAGATGGTAAATCACTGACCCTTGAGTGAGGCCCTGCAGGTGGGCTCTGGAAAGGGATGTTTGACCTAAGGTAACTGATGAGTCCAAGGCCTAAAACTTCTTGTTGCCTTCAGAATGCCCCAAAGCTTCTTGATGCCTTCAGAAAATTCCTATACACGGTGTCTCTGAAGTGCGGGCATTGTGAAGGCTTTACTGGAGGAATCATAGGAACCTGGGAGACTTAGCTCAAGTCTCCATAGTTAAGTGACCGTCAAGCCCTCGGTGGATCTGGCCCAGACAATCTACAGGTGGAAATGGAACATATTGCTCTAAAAACTTCTCCTAACCACACATTCCTCCAAGAAGTTTTTATGCATATGGTATGATTTTCATGGGATAAAATTACTAGATGGTGTCATTATTTCAAATCAGCAGTCATTTGGAAATAAACAGACAATAACTTGAGGTGACACCTCAGGAAATAATGCTGCTGCTATGAAGAAGTTCTTTCTAGAGAAAGTGTTTGCAAAATGCAGACAAAGCCAAACTGACATTACCTCTGTAGCATGATACACCTCTTCTGCCAAGGTTTGGGGGTGGAGTTCACATAGGTACTGAAGAGGGAAAAGGGAGTAGGGAAAACTTTGACACTGGCTGCCTTTAAATCTGACACTGGTAATGATATAGGATATCTAAACTTTTTTTTTCTGCAAAGGGAATGGTTGTTCTTCAAATAATATATTATTAAAAGCGCTTAGCACCAAAAATATGAAAGAACTGCCTTATTTGTATAAAATCGGCTTATACCTAGAGCTGGAGTCTGCAAAGATACGTGCACATGCTTAGTTCCAAGCAGTGAATACAGCTCCAGTAACTAAAAGCGTCGTTTTTCCCTATGCTTAAAATTAACGGCGTGGTGACCTCCCAGTGCCACTGGCGACATTATCACGCCTTTTCCCATTAGGTGCATTTCCCACTGTTTGCCATAGACCACCTTCTTCTCGGCTGTGGAAATAGAGGGAAGTTTGAGAGATGAAGGGCTGGCTCAGAGCCGTGGAACCAGTAGATGGCAGCAAGAACACGCAGAAAAGGCTTTCCTCGCCCAGCCAGGCAGCCTGGAAAGCAGTGCAACTTTAAGCGGATTCAGTATTTGTCTTCCATATTTGGAGAGTGAAAAGTATATGTGACAATTAGAGGGTAATGCAATATTACAGTGCAAATAGGAGAGTGAAATGACTGTGTAACCACTGAATAGCTCCCTGCTTTAATTTGTTTGTACTGACTTAACTTCTCTGCAATTGCAAGTTCACCTCTGAGGGACTTGGAAAGAGGGATGGAGATCTGACTACTGCCAGTCACCAGGCGCTTCCCCGGCCCTCCTTCTCTATTACGCTTTCCGTGCAGGGTAAAGGAGATTTACGCTGCTTTTAGGCTGAAAAGTCGCAGAAATCTGCAAATGAAAAAATTACCTCCCTTTACACTCTGCCATCATGATTTTTTTCTTCATGATGGATTCTGCTCTCTGCTACAGATCCTTCTGAAGAAAAAAAACAGTTAAAGCATGAACACAAGCCCTAGATGTACACATATACAAGTATGATTTTTTTTTTTTCCCAAAGGGATCTAGGGTCTGGTCTGACTCACCATGTATTGTAGTAATTGCAAAGATGGAATGCAACAGCTCGAGAAAACTGCCAAGAAGCAGACATAAAATCTAGGCATCCGGGAGGCAGCTGGGCTTCTTAATTATTGGCAAATATATTTATATATAAATATTTTGCCAAGCGTGATTTGGGTGAAGAGTTCCTGTGAAGTGACCTTTTGCTTTCCTTTGTTTTGTGTCTGTACACATGTCCTAGATAGATACATGGGGAGGGAGACACAGACGCACAGACAGAGATAAATGAACGGATTTCACACAGCCCTCCGAAATCCCAAACGATGCTGAAATTAAACGAAGAGGGATATGAAGCGAGGCATAAGTGCAAGCACAGATTTCAGAACTGTGAAAATATGTCAGCAGAGCATCATTTTTTGGTTCAGGCTGATAATCACTCCCTGCTCTCATTATAAGATCAGAAGGGCCATCTGTCCTCTCTGGATAATTTGGAGCTCAGATACAGTGAGCACCCTTGTTAGAAAATGACCCTCCTACTCTCTGTAATCACAAGCACTTGCAGCCCTGGATGCACACGAAGCTGGGGAGGAACAGATTGGTTCCAGATCAGTATTGATTACGTATAGATTTGTAGTTTATTTGGTGCAATATTTGGGTGAAGAGGTTTTTATTTTGGAAGGGTGGTGGGGCTTGTTTTCTGCCTCAGTTTTTCAACCTGTCACCTTCACTTCTTCGGACGTTCCTCTCCCTTCTCGAGATGTAACACTAGGATGTTGCATGACACAGAGGCGTCTCTTGATTTTGTAGTGAGACAAGTAAGCATCAGTTTGAACAATACAGCTCGGGAAGCTGCTTCCTAATACACGATCCCTGTTTGCGCGAAGTTGTTTCCCCTCTGATACACGGTTATTCTCAAGTGACTGACTCACTCATTCACAGCCGCAGCAGAGAGGTGTGAAGGATTCTTAAACGCTTGCTCTGGACCTGCAGACACAAACTAGTCTTAGTGACTTCACTGGCATGGGACAAAGTCATTAGCCGAAGGGAAAAACCTTGGCCAGGGAACATAAGCTGCCTTCCTCTTCTGACCCAGATTCAGTGACAAAGTCCCACGTCCTTCCCGTGTTTCCAGTCAAGGAGACAACTTGATCATCAGAAGGGCAGGACCGGAGTGAAAGTACCCCTTTTCGGAGAAGGGTTGCAGGCATTCATCCGGTATTAAATCATCCCATCATTCTTGTGGGGACCAGTGTGTGTCGTATCGCTAACGGCAGAACAAAGATGACAAACAAGACGGACAATTTCAGGAAATCAGAACATGGGGAAGTCGCAGATGGGAAGAATCCGATTTTAGTGCTAAGAGCTTCGTCGTCTCTAACTCCCCGCTGTAAGAGACTTGGGGTTTCAAGAGGTAGTTTATTATTATTCTGACGGTAGCGGTTTCTCTTCATTTGTAAGACAATGATGTTTAATATTCACCGAGGAGTAGCGAGGTGGCATTTGAACACCCCCACGCCCCAGCCCCGCGCCGGGGGCAGGATTGCCGTTGCACAGAGCTGTGGCTGGCAGGCTGCGCAGCGCCGCAGGGACCGCTCCCGGCAGGGTCGCCGGGTCGGGCCGGGCCGGGCCGGGGTGACCGAGACTCGGCGGCAACCGTGGGACTGCTGCCGCCGGGCCCGAGCCGGGCATCTTCCCAAGCGGCTGCAAAGCCATCCCATCCGCGGAGGCGGACAGGTACTGCACGACATTTGCAAACTCAGCCGAGTTCAGACCACGGTGTTCGCGCAGCCGGCGGGGACGGACGCTGCCCCACCGGCGCCATCGTGCCCGGCTTTCCTGGGGAGGGGGGGCCGAGCGCCCCCGGACTGGGGCGGGCAGAGGCTAGGCACACTCAGAGCAACATTCAGCAGGCATCCTAAAATCGCTGGGTTTTGTGATTGGCATCCATAAAACATGTATGCTAAAAACGAGAACAAAGCAGAGCCCAGGTAACTCTCGCTGTAGATGCTGGCTGGCCTTAAGGACGAGTGCACGTTTGGGCAATCAAAATAATATCTCCCTTGACTTCAGATAGGTCTCTTTGTCCAGCAGATAAATAATAAAGTGCGGTCTTGCTGATTGGGGGAAGGGGGAGAGTTGTGTTTGGTTTTGTTTTTTAAGAATTCCGGATCTACCCAATCTTCAGCCTCCCTCACCCTCTTTCCGTAATTTTCCTCACTAAGAAAACTTGCACGTGTTTGTATAACACTCGAGTAAACTGTGCAGGAGCAAAGGGAGAGAAAGTGGGTGCAGGACATAAAAACTCTAGTAGTCCCGAATATGTGAGTGATACATGTATGTTTATTCTTGCCGAATACTTCTACTTCTGCTAGGCAGGGCATCGGACTCTGTATCTGCTCACTCCTGTGTACTCCTGTGGAAGCAAACGCAGTGAAATCGCTTTACGTGCTTATACATATGCGCGTGGGGCTATACAGACAGATAGGCAGATAGACTGCACTCACGTAATCTGCCCGTGTCTATCTATCTGGGAGGATTAGTTATCTCTGCATCTATTGAGAATTAACAAGGGCGAGAGATTATGTATCAACGTACAGACAACGGCTATGAATATGAAACCTTACGTACATAGGTAAGACGGATTCAGTCAGCCACTCAGCTGCAAAGCTCCTCTTTAAGGCTGCTCTGTCTTATCCTCTCAAAGCCCTCTGACAGCTTCCTCCGAGTACCTTCACCAGGGAATAAGGAGGAGAAGGCTCGGCACTGGGCATCCCTGCTTTTCACATCCGAAAATGACAGACATGTGTCACCACCGTGCTTGGACTTTGCTGGAAATGGGCCGCCTCCCCCGACCCCGCCACACACACCTTTTGTTCCAGGCAAAATAAACAATTCGGAGGAGCTGGGAAAGGGTGTTATGCCAGAAGGGGAGAGACGGCGGGAGGGCCACGCTCCCCCCCGGGCCGCGGGCGCGGGTCTCTGCGGGAGCCCAGCGGGAAGGGAGCGGGGGTGCTCCAGGGCGGGGGGTCCCTGCCGCAGCGGGAGAGCGGCGCGCTCAGCCCGGGGAGCGGCTGCGGAGGGCAGGGCAGAGAATAAGGCTGTCGGGCCGGGCCTGCCGCACCTCCAGGTGCGGGGAAGGGGCCAGGGCTCCAGCCGGGGGGCAGCAGAGGCAGACGGGGTCTGAGGGGCGGAAGAAAGGTAGCTGTATGACCGAGGGGGCCGGGGCTGGGGCTGGGGCCGGGGCAGGGGTCGGGGAGGCGCACGGCGAGGTCTCTCCGCCACGCAGGACTGTATTTTGCGGCAGAAACTCTCTTGAGCGCAGACAATGGAGCGGGATGTTTACTGCGGGCGGGAAGACAATTAGCAATTCATCGGGAGAGATGTGTCACCCAAATGTCACGGGGAAGCTAACATGACATCTGTTTTAATGGCTCCGTGCTAATAAACTCCTCTCGAAGGGCGGCTTTGTGGGGACGTCAAAGATTATTTACAGAATGAGTCAGTTTCCAAACGGGCTGAGGCGCCGTCGGTGGCGGCGGGAGTGCGGCGCGGCGGGGACACGGCGCCCGGGACGCCGGGCAGGGAAGGACCCGCCGGGAAGGGGCAGCTGCGGGCAGCGCTCCGGCCCGACTCGGCTCGGCCCGGCACGGTCCTGGCAGGGCCCTCCTGGCAGGGGGCGGTCAGAGCGCCGAGGGCAGCCCGGGGAAGGCGTCCTTCCTTCCCCCGCGATGGCTGTGCGGCGATGGGAGCGGGACGCGTGCTCCGAGGGGATGCACGTCCACCTCCGGGGCTTGCCTTCTGCTTAGCTTTACCCAGAGGATGGGGGAGTCCCAGTCCCGGGAGAAACCGCCCCGTGTGGAGGGCCCCGAAGCAGCAGGGACAAGGGTCTCCGTCCTGGACCGCAGCCGCGGGGTGCGGAGCGGCCCGGCCTCGGAGATGGAAGTTCTTCGACACCGGGAAGCAGCGAGGCCCCAAAAGAGCGGCCGGATTTTCACCGAGTGCCACATCCTGCGTTATTGAACAAGACACGCTGCAGTAAAACACATAAGTAGACAAACTGAGAGAATCCATTTAGAAGTTAACACAGTCTGACTCGCTCACAAGCACACAGTGGGGGGAGACAATTTAATTTCCCTCAAACCCATTCGAAGATTTTTATGTTTAGATTGTTGTTTAGATGGCATTAAAAGGTTCTTTAAAATACGAGAGGGGGAAACCTATTGAGCCTCTGACCACTGGCTCGTATTCCTGTGCCTCCTCAATTTTTGTCCTCTGTAAAGACAGGTTGGCGAGGGGATGTGTGGGATATATCCAGCTGTTCTTGCAGACACGTATGTGTATAAAGAGAAACCGTGTTTCTGTGCTCCTGTCTCTCTCCATATACGCTTATATGTGCATCTCATCTGTACAGAGAATGAATACTGCACCTTTTTAAAGACAAGTAGAGCGAGCCAATCCCAAAAGTCTTTACTCGGGCAGAACCTACACTGAACGTAATAGCAGGTTATTGCAAACCTGTCCTCGGTACTTATTAATTGTCCAGATCAAATACATTAATGGATAGCGAGAATGAAAATAGGCTGAGAACCGTCCGTCGTCCTTTCAAGGACAACGAAAAGGCGGTACTGACACCGGGTCTGAACGCAACAGCGTGCTCCATAACCTGGAGAGGGGAAGGAGGTGGGCCAGGAAGTAGATGGGTAAGAGGAAAATTGCCATTGTCAGGAAAACTAAATGCAGTTTTAGGTGGCCCACACCTGAGGTGACTAAATAAGCCACAGATCTACTTGTCTTCCTGTCTCCAAAGGTATTGTAGTCTCAAAGACAGCTAGGGCAGGAGGGCACTGGTCCCGCACGTGGGAGGATGGCCCAGGGCATAGAACTGCGGGAGCAGGGGCTGCTCCTGACGGGGACCCAGGTGTCCCACTTTTCCCCGTTCCCACCGGGGTCATTCTCTCCCAGCCCTGAACACATCTTCCCAGCTTAATACAAACCTCGTGGCAGAGATCTGCTTCCCCGGGCTTCGACGGGAGCATTGTCCGGGCCTCCGGGGGAAACGCAGCGACTGCTGCCCGGGACGTGGGCCCCGGGGAGCAGAGGAGTGAGGAAGAGTGAGAACACCGAAATTGTTCCTGCACGCCCTTGACTAACCTGACGGTTTGTACCCACCTCCCCGCACACGCCAGTTCTGTGCAGCTGTCCGGTGTGTGCGCACCTGTGCCCGTGACTTTTGGGGGAGCGGGGAAGAGCCCCCCTCTGCACTCTCCGCTTAAGCCCTCCCTGTTGCGCTTCCCCCCCGGCGCCGAGCGGCGGGCAGAGCCTGCCCGGTGCGGACACGGGGGGCAACAGGGCGGCCGCGGCAGGGCGGGGGCGGCGGGGAGCGAGCCCCGGGGCGCGGCGGGCGGAGGGGGCGGCCCTCTTGCACAGCCCCCCCGGCGGCCAGACCTCTGGGAGCAGGGGGAGGTATGGGAGGGATCCCGCTGTCCATACCAGCTATTTTCAGAGCTTGGGAGCCCGGTAAACAAAACGCTCTTGCTATCTCCTCGCGCAGATAAGGCAAGAAGTGGCTTTCTTTAATAATATGATTGAAATGTTAGGGGTATGATGCCTCCTCGTTAGTAATATTGGCTTTGCATGCAGAGCACAATCCCATCCCTCTAGACTGCTTAGCCAAAACAGAGCGTAAACTCTGTAATTAGTAACGTGTTCCATCATTAAAGAGCCCTGCTGAGAATTTCTATCTAATAATGGTCTTAAATTAGTTATGATGGTAAATACTCATCTGGAAATTCAACATCTAAAACCATCTACAATCTGGAAATGCTCCAGTGTTGCTGTAATCTCCTGTAACACAGAAATGACTATCACATTCAACCATCGCATTACAAATTCGTCGTACCGTTTGGTCCACTAATATACAGTATGGATGTGTTAATTAGGTTAACCCATAGACTGTCTGCTTCACAAATATTTAGAAATAAACAATGAAAGCTCCTTTTTAATACGATACAGCCGGGGAAGAGAGGAGGAGGGGTGGATTTGACTCTTTCAGTTGGAAAGTCTTTTGTTTTCAGATAAGGTGGAACTGCAACGTCGGGCCTAAGAGTTCACCAACACACAGCCACGGGCGCGCACCCTCGCCACCTCGGCCGTACTCAACAGCTCCCTGCCACAAGCAGCAGCAGCACCCACGACTCCTCCTGCAGAATGTGGCTGTTATCATTCGCCTCCCGGCCTGGGCAGATCAATTCATACCACACCTTTTCTCTTTGGGGTTTATTGGGGTTTTTTAATTTAATTTTCCAATTTTGGAAAACAGCTCGCTCCTTCTCTGCCGTGTCCCCTATGCAGTGGGGCTTGGCTCCAGCAATCTTTCCAAAAGAGCTTTAAAAGGATCCAAGGAGGAACAAGGAAGAGGCAGCAAAAGAATAAATAAATAAATAAATAAATAAATAAAGAAATAAATCTGGCTTCCCCCCTGGCTGCAAGCGGAATTAAAGTTTCACAGACAGACTGTGATGCAGGTATAAATAAGTCGTTCAGGTACGCTTACCCTCACTGGGGATATAAAGAAAAGTTATTTGTAATAACAATAGAAAATCAGTAACTGAGATAGTTGGGCATAATGGTAGAAGCAAAGGGAGGCAAGTGAAGTATATTTCTGTATTTACCTAGACGTCTAAACGTTTATTCTTTCTAGCACTAACCTTTCATGTTTAATGAATGAATCTGCATTGCAGGTTTTTTTTTCCCCTCCATGTGCCGGCTAGTTTTAAATCTGCAAGCACCACAAAGAGGCCGTGATCCCATCTGCCTATGATTCCAAATTAAAGTTCAAACGGATGGCTTACACACTGCTGATCCTGTATCATAGCCTCTTGCGACCCTTCAATTACTATTTAATAGAATTACAGTGTAAAATCCCAATAGTCTTAAAGAATGTTTTATCACAGACTGAAGAGAGAGAATATACAGACACCTCCAATGTTATTGAACTGTATTACTGACCTATTTAGATATTAAAAGGGAATATTCAGTGTTCTACAAGATATTACAAGAGCTCCTTTAATCTGAAAACATGCATATGTGTGTACACATGTATATGCCTCTCTGTGCGTGGACATTATATACATCAGCTTCACCCCATCAGCGAGTGCACACATCCAGCCGCTCTCTGTGGATGTGTGGGTTCCCCCTTGTCCACACGTACACACATCCACGCAATTACACACGCTCCTCCATGTCGTGTCGAAATTCGTGAGTTTTGGTAAACTGCAGCATAACTTTATTGTTTTCAAATATTGCTAGAGAGGTTAATCCAGGAGGAAAGCAATTCTGAAAAATACTCTTTAATTGACGTTATTATTAAATGAACTTCCCCTAATGATCTTTCTATGGGGACAAAAAAAAAACCCCAAAACAACTCCCCCCCTCAAAAAAATCCAACCCAGCACCTCCCCCCAAAAAAAACCGAAAAACCAAACAACAAACATCAAAATAACAAACCCAATCAAATATTTGCAGTATAGCTAATTCCCCTCTAATAACTAGGACTGGAATTAAAGTCAGTCACAGTCCGGATTTAGCTGTTGTAAATCACTACTTCTAGTGTAGTTCTCGTCTTACTTTTTCTACCTGTTCGGCAAAGGACCTGTCTGCCGCAGGGAGAAATGATTCTGCCACTTCACCTCGCCGTAAGCGAGGGGATTCTAACCATGCACTTGGAGGTATTTACATTTACACTTTATTCAATACTCTTTAACATCTTTTTTTATCTTGCAGATCGCGAGGTGCCAAGCCACTTTGAAGCCTCCTGGTCTGAAACCACCTTGCTTTCAAAATAAAAAAGAACAGCGTCGAAAACAAAACCTCGCAGCCGTCCTTCCTCCAGACACAGCAACACAAATCCCTTTCGTATCATTTAATCACAGCTATAACCCGACAGCCCTGCCTTTTGTCATTACCGTACTAGAAAAGAATATTTACCATGATTGTCGGTAATATCCTTAGTGCTTTTCCTTCCCAACTCCTTCTTGCACATACAGAGACACACAGACACCCGCCTCCCTGCCTTCTCCATCCCTTGGTCAGTTTGCAACTGGATGGTTTGGTTCATTTCCCCCTTTTTTATACACCATTTTCAAACTTCTGTGTCTGGGCTCTCTGCGGGGTGGTGGCTACAGACCCTCTGCATTTTGTGCTCCTGCGTGTGTGTGTATGTTGGTGTGTGTCGGTCTGCACGCCCGTGTGCGTGTGCGTGCTCTAGAAAAAGGCAATGTTTGTCTATCCTCTCCCTACACGCGGAATCCAGGCCAGTGCGATGTGGAGCTCAATAAGAAACTGCATGAATAAACACGAATAGAAAGTTGTGCTCAGCTAACCGAGGAAATCAGAGCAATACCAGGGCACCAACGTCCACATTTCTTTTCACTTCGGGCCGGGGCAGTAACCTCATCTGGGTATGCTAAAAATTAAGGGCAACGGGCAAGCAGATTCAAGTCCCTCGAAAAGGCTGCTGTAATTGATCAGACAGAGAGAGATGGGGGTGACCGAAGCCCACGCCTGAGCGTGGAGGGCCAGCAGCAACCACGGCCCAGCAGCCACACAAAGGACCCCCAGCCATGCTAAAGGGCTCAGGCAGCGACCACGGAGAGGGAGGGAGGGAGGCTGGTGGCGTCGGTGGTCCCCAGTCCTCCACGCCGGGTGGCACGCACGCCGGTGGATCCGCAAACCGGAGCTAGTTGGGAATCAAGGCAGTGTTACAGCAGTGTTACAGGAGAGGGGTGTGCGGTGAGGGGGTTAACTACCGTCTCCAAACTGCTCCGGAACCGGCTGGTCTCGGCCCGACTTCCGACGGGCGGGGCGGGGCAGGGCAGTGCCCCCGCGGCGGTGGGCGAGAGGCGGCGGTGCGGGACGGCGCGGGCCGGGGGAGCGGGGCCGCCCCGACCGGCTCCCGGCGAGGCAGCGCGGTGGGCTGCCGGGCTCCGGCCATCTGCCTCCTGTCCTCCGGCTTTCTCTTAAATATTGATCAGACGCACTTCAGCTTCCGAGTAATTTCATCTTAATCAGCGGCCGGGCTCGGCGCGGATAACAAACTAATGCTGGAGAGGGCCTGTGGATAATGCCGGGCCAGGGGCAGGGAGGAGGCAGCCCTCCGGTTTGGCGGGGCTCGATAGGCCCTATCTTCCCGGGGCAGATGGACTTAGTGGGTGAGAAGGCTTAAACGCAGCTTTTCATAGATTTACACCTCAATCAGTCATTCAGGTTTTTTATGCAAATCCTAAAACAACATCATTTATCCATTGCGAAGCCCGGCTTTGAAACGGCATATCATTAGCTGCACTCTTGGCACCCCGAAACCATGCAGGCACCAACGTCCCCTGAATAAGCGTGTGTCCTCTCCCCCCATAAACCCCGCCACCTCCAGAGAGAGGTGGACACTCCCAGTGCGGCTGGGGCAGCTCCTCCTTCGGGTTTGGGCTGGGGATCCGACCAAAGGAGCGACTTTTTGGGGATGGGGTTGACAAACGGCGTGGGAGTAAATGCCCAGCCCTTAAGCTTAAGCTGTGCTGGAGCTTAAGGCCAGGTACTGGTGGGGCGAGGCTAAGGGTGATCTCTGGCCTCCCCAAACAGCCACGGCACAACGGGGCGATCTTCGGGAGGCTTAATCAGAGGGAAGAAAAATCCAAACCTATCAGCTGAGCTGAGGCAGATTACGGCTGCCGGCTTGACGCCTTCTAGCTGCAGCTTCGAGACGCGAAAATGAAAAGAAAGAAAGAAATGATGTCCCAAACTTTCACGCCCCTGAAGCCTTTCAGGTATTAAATTCTGTTAAAAATACTGCTGGATGAGAACAACACTGCTACCAGAGAGGAACAGAAATGCTGCCCTTAAAAACAGTGCACCGACTTCAAAGATCTTCCTACACAAACCCGGGGGTGACTGGAAGGCCGGTTTGCTCTTCTAAAGGCCTCTCCGCTGCCTCTCTGCCGGCAGGGAGAGAAAAAGCAGCCCAAGCTCTAAGCCTGAGACCCGGCAAGGGTGCCGGCCACTGGGGAACCTTTTATCCCCTCCTGG
Organism: Callaeas wilsoni; assembly: GCA_013398955.1. Lineage (NCBI taxonomy): Eukaryota > Metazoa > Chordata > Aves > Passeriformes > Callaeidae > Callaeas > Callaeas wilsoni. The sequence goes on along the minus strand of VWPU01018867.1, from coordinate 2,985 downwards.
GTAATACTTTTCCCTTCAAAAAGCCGCGTGGGGGAGGGGAAGAACTAGGTCCATCACACCACCCACGCGGAACACGGGAGCCCTATTGTGTGTCTGCCCCATGGCAATTCCCGTCCATTTCGGTTTCGCACAACCGGAATTTATTTGCTATTAACTCCCCACTCATGTTGGCGACGGGCCAGTGGCACGGCCGGAGCTGCCCGTGGGGAAGACCCCGCCGCGGAGCCGTGCGCTGAGCGATGCCCGCGGGCCAGGAGAGGCGAACCCCGACGGGGCGGCCGCTGCCTCGGGCCATGCATGTCCTTCCCCGCCGTGGCTCCCTCCACTCGCGGGGACGGGTTCCCTACGTGCTGGCTGCGAGTACACGCGCGGCTTTTCCTCAGGGGAATCTCAGGTGTGTGAACGTATTCACACATCATCTTATTCTTTAAAATTCCCCATTGGTGGCTTGGTCTAAAATCTCGCACCCTATGGCGGTTCTCCCAAATCCACAGGTAGCCTCTTGAGGCGTGGAGGGGAAGGGAGGAGGGGAGAAGAGTCCACGCGCTTCCTGTGTCTCTCCGTAGACCTAGCTCGGACTTCACTAAAAAAAAGGAGGAGGGAAGAGGGAGAGAGAACTCGAGCAACACAAAGGTAGATCGGAAGTCCATATTAGTTTGGAAATGGTCAAGAAATTCCAGGCACGTTTCTCTCTAAATCCCTGGTAATATTCAAAATTGTATTTTCAAGTAAAAACAAGTTTAGAATTTACCTCTTGCTAATTCACGGCTGAATAATCTGCCCAGGGCAAAGCAAAACTTTAGGGAAAAAGGGAAAAAAAAAGAGGGAAAGAAAGAAAGAAAGATGCTGAAATACTGTTAGTCATGCAAATAAAGGCTTCTTTCAGCACATTACAATATACTCCGGATTCGAGGGGAGGAGCTGCAACCCGTTAAGGGCGAGGAGTTTTTGGTTTTGTTTTCATTTAAAGCTACAAAACAAATCCCGAAATGTCTTAACCGCTCTCTGGAGACACCCGCCCTTGCAGACAGGCGGTCGGGGAAAGCTTTTTAGCCCGCAGTGCACAAAAAAATGACCGGGATGGGGGGAAACGATGGAGCCCGCCGTGGCGAAGGGGACACGGAGGGACACGGCCGTGCTCCGCGCCGCCGCCGCTATCGCAGCACTGTGTCCCCGTCGCCGCCCGCAGCCTCCTCCGCAGGGTCGCTTCGTCCCTGTAAAATCCCTGCGGGGTGTCCCGCCTAGCCGGGGAAGGCAGGGGCCGGAGGGGCGTAGGGGCCGCGCAGCGCTGCGCGCCCCGCGGCGGGACAGAGTGCGGGGCGAGGAGCCCACGGGGAAGGCGTGATTTTCCGTGGCGGACAGAAACACCAACATCGCTGGGTAGATAAGAAAATGGAATACTGTATTTGATTTAGAAAGTTTGTACATATAGATAAACACGCAGTTAAGGAAACAATAGTTTAAGCGTCCTACGTGGAGTTTAAGAAGAGACCCCCCAAAGCTGCTATGAAATACTCAAAATAGCTTTTGCATAAGATAACTACAGTTGCACCCTAAGCTTTTTTTTTTCTTTTTCTTTTTTTTTCTATCGCTGAGGTCCCTTTTGAAAACCTAGCATGTCAGATTTTGACAGCTAAGTTTGTGCAAGGAACACCGAGTCAAGGAAAATAAAAAGGAGAGAGAGAGAAAGGGTGGGAGGGAGATAGAGAGAGGGGAGGAAGAAAGAAAGAGGAGAGCAAATATCATATACAAGCATTTCTACACATATATTACAAACTGGGAAAATGACCGCATCATTAAGATATACATAATTCATATAAAATTTTGAAATAAAAATAAAAATCTGTTACAGTCATAACTATTCTTTTTCCACATTTATAACCAGTACCCACACAGGCAGTGACAGAAGTGTAGAAAAAAAGGTGCTTACGAATAAAATGATTGTCTGCGGAACAAAAAAACAGAAAATTGCATCTTGGCTGGACCATCACTTGGACTTTAAAAAAAAAAAAAAAAAAAAAAGAGAGGAAGAGAGAAAGAGACAGAAATAGGACCAACAAAAAGGCGATAAACATTTGTTATTTCCCTCTTCAAGGAGTTCCTTTTAAATTTTTTTTTATTTTTGATTTTTGTACAAATTCGATCGGAGTTTGCATTTGATTTTCTGGTTTCTGTTTGTTTTCCTTTACTATAGAGAATATTTTTTCCCAGATACAAATTTAATCATCATCATCATGCAAGTGGGTGAAATGCGTCCATGGAAAAGCGCAAAGGAGAAATCGTGCTTGTCCTAAAAAGAATACAATTGTCACTTTTGCTTTGTTTTTTTTGTTTCTTTCTTTTTATATATATAATAATTATTATTTCCCGCCCCCCCCCCCTTCCCGCTGCAGCACCAGCGTTTGTGACTGTTGAAGTTTTAGCTCCATCTCTTGGTGGTGGTGTTGGCTGACGGTGGTGGTGGTGGTGGTGGATTCTCTGATCCCTGTCTGTTTGTTTGCTATTATGTTTGGGTCGGGTTTGGCCTTTTCTTTCCTCCCGGCTGTGTGCGTGCGTGCATGCGTGTGTGTGTCCTGATTCTAGGTTGCCTCGGTTTGTTTTGCTCGGGACGGGGAGAGGGTGCTTGGCTGTTTGGATTTGGAATTTTTTTGTTTGTTTGTTTTCCGATATCATACATCACATTCCGAGTCGCTGGAGGTTACCGAGAGGATGGAGGTGCCCGTCTCGGCTCTTTCTGTCAAACTGGAGACGCTGGTGGTCGGGCTGGCCGCCGTGGACGGAGACTCGGCCGAGCTGTGTGTCGGGCAGCCGGGCTCTGCCAGCGACCGCATGCCGCTCTGTCCTATCGCCTGGTGCTGGAGCCTGCATCGCGCCGGGAGACAAAACAACAGCACAGCCCCGCTCAGACACCGGGCGCGGCCGAGGGGACGGCGCCCGCCCGGCCCTGCGCCCTCCCGGGGACGGCCGCGCCCGCGGCCCGGCCCG
>VWPU01018866.1:0-18918 GCA_013398955.1 Callaeas wilsoni | reverse complement strand
CACTGCAACCCAGGACAGCCTGCTTCATCCTGTGTCTCTAGGGATTGTGAGCCATACATGGCCAGAGGCAGTGGCTGAAATTTCAGCCTTGACCTTTATTATTTGTTTGCAAAATCGATCTGAAGTTTACTGTAGCCTTTGGGTGTGCTACTTAGCCATAAATGTGCTGATGCAAAGCTCTCCTATCCAGGACACAGAAGCAGTCCCAAGAGAGAAATTTATTGTGATTGGTTGCTGTTACAGCTCACACATTTAGAAGGGTGAAGTGGGGTTTAGTGTGTTTATTTTTTCTGGTTTTGCAACTCCTTTTTCTCACTTATCCCTCTTGTGGGTGGCTCTTTAAATTTAGACAAGTCAGAAAGCTCCTGGTTCAGAGTAACTTTTTAAACTGCATGCTCATTATTGCACCCCCTGTTCACCCTTCTGGTGAATATTTTTAACTTCTCTCCTATTGTCAACAAGTGTTTCCTTTATATTCCTGAAAGTTCATACTATAAAGTTTGGATCCAGCAGAAGAAGTGGTCAAATTCTGTGAATACCTCTATCCATGATATTCTCATCCCCATGTTAAACCACCATTGTTGCAAGTATTTTGAAAGTTCAGGTTCTTTCTACTGTAGTTCTATACAATGTAGTAAATTAAAGAAAAATAAAAGCATAGTTTGGCAGGTGAACAACCTAAAATTTACATGTTATGTTGTTTGGTAGCCATTCTAAGCCAAACCATCTGCCAGAGATTGGCTTTATTCAATAGCTACATTAAACTCCTTGGAGGTTGCAGCTACAGCCACTGCACAGCACAACAGCCAAATGGTTTGGTGAGATTGCCCAAAAGGTATTTTTTTCCCTTTCATCATCTGTCAGAAGTTTTAGTAATAAAAATAATAATAATGCATAGCTATGATACATAAAATAATTGTTGCTAAAGCAACAGCCATGTAATAGAGCGTTTTAAATGTATATGAACAACCTACTACTTAGGAGTTTTCTGAGACTTTCTGTGTAGCTATTTTGCAGTTTTCTACAGCTTGGCTGTTAAATAAAAGTCTTTGTGCTATATTTTGCCTCGGAGAGTTCATGTGATCCCAGAGCCCAGCGGCCAGGTCTCTGCTTTTTGCATTCCTTCTAAAGCAGCAGTGAAGTGTGTTGTCTTTTCCCCTCAAAGTATCCATTTGAATGCAACAGTCTCCCATAATACTGCTGCTTGCTTCAGATTGTGAAAATTCATGCTAAATGCATGAAAATAATCCCTTACATGGCTGATAACTGCTGAGACACATGCTGGACCAACTGAGCTCCATTAGGTATATAACGTCCAGTGAGAGTGAGCAAGTAATAAATCCAGTGACTTCTTAAGTCCTACTGTCTGTTGTTAAAGATAGCTGAACACAGTGGATAGATTTGCTTGCATGCTCATGCTCTGCAAAAAGGTCTTGTGCATTTTTTTTCCCCTCTGGGGCCAGTTTTTCATGTGATACTGTAATGGATTCTTTTGCTTGACTTAGCCTGTGTTTTTGTCATACATGACAGCCTTAATAGTTTACTCAATATTTCTGTTCATCTGAGGACTCGTGTAGAACATATTTGGCCTTTTTTCTAGGTGTATAAATAACCTCTGTATCCCTTATAACATGTTCCTCTGTAACATCTAAGGAGTCAACATTCCTTTGGCATTAAACAAAATCCTCTCTAGTCCCCAGAACTGCTTTTTAAATTGATAATACTGCTGAGGCATTTTCTTTCCTGACCACCCTATGCTTACAGAAGGAATTAGTTTCCTCGGACTCTGCTCTTCAGCAGAGACTCTGGTAATCATAATTCACATACTCTTTGAGACCAGTCATTTGTCTGTTGGTTTCCTTTAATGCAACAGAAGGTGTATTGATCACATTTATCGAATGCTCCAGAGAGTGTGTGCATGTAATCACTGAAATTCTCTCGGTTTGGGTTTTCCTGTTGTAGATTTGTAACTGAAAATGCAAGCCCTTTGTTCTCAAGGGTGGGAGTGTTGGCTGTGCCTTTGTATCTCTGAGTGCTTTCATGTGCCTGGTGGGGCACTTAACTGTGCTGTCCTTCCTCTAAGGATATTCCAGTTTGTTTAAATCCAGGTCTCCAGCATTCTTCAATAATCACTTGGAGCCAAGCTGCCTGGAAGAGTTTTGGTTCATTGGGTGCCTGACTGTCCAGTACCACATGGTGTAAACTGCTGCAGAGCACAGTGTCCAATTACAAACAGCTTTCATCCTGGAGACTCTCAGTTGCCCATATCCATGGCTCCTTTTCTGAAGGTGATATATTTTAGCTTAATATTTCTTCTGTCAAAACAGAGAGTACCAGAGATTCTCTTTGCCTTTCTGGAAATGAGGTCAGTCAGCCTTGCTGGTAGGAAATCTACTCATATTCCTCAGTTCAGGCAAAGTAAGGTTGATGAGACAAGTATCAATAGAGACACCAGAATACATTTTGGAAGAATAATATGTCCCTGCATAGAATTTTTTCTTCCTCTTTTTTTTTTTTCCCCTCCTGGTATATTGTTCTGTTTGGTGTCCTTAACTAAATACATTCTTAGTTAAGTGCCCGTGTTTTAGCTTTCCTTATGCTTGCATTGCCAACACCTCATGTCCTCTCTCTTATGCAGTCATACGAGTTTGCTGTGGTTTTGTTAAAATCTGGAACACAGGAGTATGCGTCTCAGTACTTACCCAGGACATTTTTAACTTTTGCCTAAGTTGGTCATATCAACGCAGGTCCAGGAAAAATATCAAACCAAAAAATGTGTATTATTACTACAGCAAAAATTTTTTAAAAATGCCTTGATTATGGTAAGTAGAGCAAAAGATTGTTGTCTCTAGGGACGTAAAACAGATTGATAAGCAGTAACTGCAGGACAATATATTTTGGTAAAAAATTGAAAGATCTCAATAATGTTCAATTGCCACATCCTCAAAAGAATAAAATGCAGTATAACACAGTGATAAATTTCTCTGTTTCTCGGTCCAGTTTTTGGCTTGTCGAAGAATGAAAGTAATTTGCAGAGTATTGTATAGCTTTTATCATCATGAAATAAAATGTTTTCTCTGTTTTCTGGATTAAATAACACAAAATTTTTTAACTCCCAAGTTTTAAATGATGACTTTTCAGTTTTGTTGTCACCATTCCTGATATTTGCAACATTTCCTTAATGTATGTTTGATTTTTTTGGGAACCTAATTTCTTTTTTTTGGTGTCATTAGAAATTTAAAAAGGAAATATTTTTAAAAAACCAAACACCAATCAAACAAAAACTAAAACTCAGTGGGGCCAGTCACCGCTGTTGTGATGTCAAAGGTCACTCATCAAGCTTTTGAAAAAACTTGAGTCATCAGTCATTGGGAAAAGCTTCATGGCAGCAGTTCCTCAGAGTTGTTTTGGTCTTGGGACATATATGCCTAGAAGTTCCACTTTTGTGAATTTTACAAAGAAATGCATCTTTAACACTGCTCAGTGTTGTCACCAAATCAGTGTTCACAGGAGAAAAATACTCTCTATCTGGCACAGAAGACTGGAGAAATCTCAGGGAAACTAGTGAAAATATCTGACCCTAGTGGTATCTCAGGACAGCAGTCAGCAGAACATGCTTCAGAGGAAGGTGTTTAAACGTATAAGCTCTACTATGAAAGTAATGAAGTAATTTTCTTGATGGGAGAGAGTGTAGTTTGATATCATTCAGAATGTTTTGATCTTGATATTTATAGGCCTTCCTACATTTTTTTCCCGCTCTCAATAAGGCCTTGTCTTATGAAATACTTTGTGTAAACATTAATTATTATTATTTTTTTAATTTTATGCAGAGTTCCCTTTCTGCATTCTGACAGCCGTAAGCAACGATGTCTGGTTGACTTTGCATTTAAAGCAACAAATTGTTCTGAAAGTCTCCTCACTCTGCCCCCTGCATGCAGTTTATATAGGCCTTTGTTTCATTTCTCCCTTTGCTGGAAATCTTCCCATTTTCTTTATTTTTACATCTTGTGCTGATCGTCTTTTTAAAACAGGCCTGGCAAATTATATGCAGTGGTCAGAGCGCAGTGCTGGCTTCTTACTAGCAAGAAAGACTGAAATCAGTGCTAATACTCACTGTTAGTTCCATCCAAGTTCCATTTTCACAGGTGAACATCTTTCTTTGCTCTTGCTGCCACTTTATGCTGACGGCATAGTCTTGCTTCACTGCCCACTGTGGTACTTGGTTCTTCTCCTTGAGTGGTTACAGATGACAGATGAATCACATGTGAGCAGCACAAATTGCTGTTTCCCTATGTTTTCAATCTGAGTTCCTAAAGCAGAAATTTGTCTTCGATCTTGCTCTGTGCTGTTCTGTACAAGAGTCCTCCCCATCATCCATGTATGAAGTTTAATATCTCTGCACAGATCACATGTTTTTTCTTCCTCAGATGGTTTTAAACTCTGCTATAGTCCAGCCTGTTAGTCTGTATGAGTGCCCTGACAAATTTTGTTCATATAGCACCTTGCCCCACTAATTAGCTTGACAAAGAATTGCGCCAAAACCTGAAACAAAAATAAAATAATCAAATGAAGAAAACATCTGTGGTAAACTTAGTTTAATTTCTGCTTTCCAAGTTTCAGATTAGTTTTCCAAATATAGTTTTCCATTTAAGTAGTGAAAGGAAGAAAATTTCTCAGACATTGAGATCATGAGGATAGCAATTTTGCTGCAGATAACATTTGTCAGAAAGAAGAGGAGGTAATGAAAAACAAGACTAAATATCAGAGAAAAACAGGTGTAGATCAAGAAAAAACTATGAAAAATGATGACAAATTACAGAGATTGCATATTATACCATCCTGTTTCTCAAGGGAATACTCAAAGAGTGAAAGATTTATAATTTTTGAAGCATCTGATGCAATTTAAAAACGTTGAGTTATAATACTCTCTCTACACAGAGATATAAATTTGTCATAGAACAGAAATGGGCTGTTTAAGCTTCATCAACTCATGCGAGGTAAGTATGTGTTTAAGTGTACATCTGAATTAAATACTTCAGTTGTCATTTCTACAGCTGGTCTGGTATTACTCTGGACAGGGCTTGATGCTATCCTGTTCCATGAACCTCTTTGTGCCCTCTTGAGCCACATTTTTGCACATGCTGACACTGCTGTGCAGTAGAACTGAAACCCACATTTTCCGGCAGAAGTGAGACTTCATGTTCTGGATTGCTGCAATCCTTGGGTCAGAGGTGCCTCTGCACACTTTGCCAAGTATCAGAAGGGAAGATAATCCAGGAAAGACTTTAGGATGGTATTTCAGGCTGAGCCTTGGCCACCCTGTTTTATTAAAAGTCTTTCCTAGGAAATCCAGCAGTTCACACAGCTGAGTGAACACACAACACTGTGACTTTTATCTTTTTGTTCTGGGATGTGTTTATGACGTCGTGGTGAATATTCTGTGCCTCAAACCTCTACCACTAACATGTGGAATAATTTCTGATGTATGTAAGAGACTCCAGTTCAAACAACATATGGAGAGAGTACCCAATGACAGCTGTTGAGAAATGTGCCCTTTTAAAAATCTGACCCCATAGGACATTGAGCTGGGGACTGCGCCATGTGTGGGTAAAAGCCTCTGACACAGAGTGCTCAGTGTAGACACGTGGGATGATGGTTTAGTGAGAATCTGAAAGCAATTGGTGATACAGGAGCCTGATCTGGCACATCTCACTTCCATTACAAGAAATTAATCCCCTGTTTAGCTGAACCAAAATAGAAGCTCTTTTGCCTGCCTGGTAATTTGTCTCTTGAATGTTTGCCTCTCATTGGTTTTTTGTCTACACTTAATGGCACAGCTGCCTTTTGCTCAGGATAAATTAGAATGGGTATCAGCAAAACACATCCATTTGATAGTAACGGAACGTCTAATAAACCTGTTGCCTCTTGAGCTTCTCATTTGTATTGGTAATCTCCTATTAGTTCCTGGAATGCTCTGCTTCTTTCCTTCCTCACTCTCTTCCCTATTAGTTAAAGTAGAGTTTTGTTAAATCAAATTTCCACATCAACCGCCTTCTACTGAACTATCACCTATTATTGAAAAGTTCCTACATCCCATCAGACATTCTGAATTGGCACCTGCACAAATCATCAAACAATAGGAAGGGGAAAGAAAAGCCAGGTAGGGAGCAAATGACTAATACAGTTTAAGCAAGAAACATTTTTTGCTGCGTCACTCTTCACCTATAAGCTTCCTATAACCAAATTAATACTTTCCATATCTGTTCCTTCCATGCAATGACCATAAACTTTCCTCTCACATCATGATTTTTATGCCTTGAAAATCCTGCTTTAGCCAACAGGGAAACCAGGCAGGCCCTACTACTCAAAAACATGCTGTTTCTCTCAGCCTTCAATGAAAATAATGAGCACAGTGAAGGAATTAATATAAACAAATTACTAACTCTTTCATTTGGACAGCTGATAAGAATTTAAGATCTTAATTAGGAAGAAATATTAGTGTTAGTGCAGTGATTCCTGGCAGAACTCTGTGGACTTACCAGGGATAAGTCTGAAGCGACTTCATTGAGGGCAGAGGGAGTCAAATAGCTGGAGACAGCTTTCTTGGTTATAAACCAAAGGAAAATTACGCCAACTTAGTCTGTATGAAATTTGAATTAAAGACTGGAATCAAAGCTTGTTCTGCACTGGACTGTGTTGTGTAAAAATGCTGCAAGAGAAGAGGGGCTGCAAGAACAGCCCTCTCACTGAAGGGTTACCAAGGAATACCATGATTGCCTTATTTCTGTAGCACTGCTGGGCAGCCTCAGCAGGTTCCGTATCGACACTGGACTCACTGGAAGTTAGTAGTAAATTCAGTTTTTCTTGGGCAGAATATATTGAAGTTTACATTTTCTATACTGAATTTTTCTTCAGATTGTGTTTCTTTGAAAGTATTCATGTTTCCAGTTTTGTTTTTAATATCAATGTTTCTCTTATTCTATTCCAGTTTTCTCCTTTCACCCAAAACTGCTTTTTGTGACTACTTTGCTGTTATCAGGTTGTAGAATTTGTGATCGAATTATTTGCAGAAAAAGTAAACTGAACTGCATGTTTTGATCCCTGTTTTTTCCAGCCTTAAAAAGATATTACTAGTTCTTATATGCACACCAGTCAAGAATTATTGAAAATGTCTTGACATTTCTGCTTTTTCTTTTGACATTCATTAGTCTAAATCAAGTGATAAATCTGTGGGTAGAACTAGTGGATTAATTAATTTCACCTTTCACCTTCTCAGAATTTGTTATCATGAAAAAAAAAGTTGTATACTGTAAATGATGAGTTTGTTATAGTACCGTGAAAACGATTAAGCCACATTTAATATTTGTTGCATACTGATGGACATAAAAAGAGTTTCTTATTTGCTACATGACAAAGAGTTGAATTCTGAACTGAACTCACAGGAACATGGTGTAGAAAGGAAGAGTAATCCAGCCCAAATTCTCACTGGTGTCACTGGTGGATTGGAGTCTTTGAAGTCTCCAGCCCTCATGAGCAGAAGAACTGAAAAAAGGCCAACCATAAATACCTAGAAGCACAGAGATAACATAGCCAGAAGCTGTGTTGAGGGGGAAAACGAAACCTGGAGGCAGTCACTAGAGAAACTGTTGCAAATTTAGGTGAAGACCTAACTGGTTGAACATATGTACACAATTGGAATGGGTTTATATTTTAGTTTAGGATGAGATTTTTATGTACTATGAGAATTTTAAAAAGACTTTTTTCTTCAATCTTTCTAAGGGTGCTGAGCACCTTTTCTGGATAACAAGGCAGAGGAAAGGGATGGTTCTGGGAAAAAAAAACCAAAAGAAAAAACAAAAAATAAGACTTGGTACATCTGCAGACTCCACTGAATTTTAAAAATGCAAGAGATGTGGAAAAGCCATAGATAAATTTTTTTCATTCACTCTTTTTCTTAGCCAATAGCTGTTTGCCCTTACTTCAGAGGAGATAATCACCAGGATTTAGCTGGAAGGGATCATGCAGTCCAAGAAAGAGCAAAAGAGAACTGCAAGGCTGAGGATGCCCTGGGCTTTCTTTAGCAGGCACTTGCAATATTTATCATTAGTGTGAAAAGGATAAGAGTTGCTTGCTTGCTTCTAAATTACAAAGATGTGTCTTTCAATGTTGGTGAACAGTGGTTCAAAATAATAAGATGTTTAGCGTGTAACTCTTATTTCCCTACTGAAAAGGAGAAAATTTCTTGTATTGGAAGAGAGAAGGAAAAAGAGCACAGCAGATCTCTCCCTCCTCACTTGCCAATTGCCCAGAGGGAAAGAGCTTCCTTCCTACTGCCTTCATCTCAAGCAGCCCAGTGCTGTGGGCTCTATTCATGTCATGTTTTTCAAATTCCTGACTTTAGGAAAATGTTGAAACAAAGTCTCTGGTGGACATATAAGTAGTATTTTGTTGTTCTGGGGTTGTGCCTGTGCTAATTTTCAGGCATTTCCTTATGGTCGGGCAAAAGGAACTCATTGCATGCTGGGAGCTTAAATAATGATATTTTTCTTTGAAGAGCAGGTAAAAAATTAAGAACATAGAGAAAAGGAATGCAAAGGATGAGAGTGCACAGTGGGTGAGATAAATGTTTCTCAAATACATAAATGGATCCACCTCACTAGCTATTGATATAGCTATTGTCAAACTATTCCAGAACTAAAACATCCTCCTGCTGTAACAATCCTGAACAACCTCTTCTTATCAAAGATCCTAGTTCAAAGGAAATTAGGAGCTTTTGCTAAAATATTGTGGGTCCTTTTCCTATAAAGTTGTTTGTTAGCTTGTTAAAAAAAAAAAAAAAAAAGGAGGGACAGGAGAAAGGTTGGAAGGTGATGCCTTGCCTTATGAAGATGGGGAGACTATCTATGGAGGTTTGTAAAACCTAAGTGGACCAGGCCATGAGCAACCCGCTCTAGCAGATGCTGCTTTGAGCAGAGGTGGTTAACTATAAACCTCCAGAGGTCCTGTTCAACCTCAACAGTTCTGTGATTCTATAATGACATTTGCTGCTTTGTGAATGCGCCAGTTGTGCAGGATAAAAGGAAGATGACCCCGAGGAAGCATTGAAAAGCCTGTGTTCCAGATTAAACCAATAGAGATGATGTCAGCCTACTTTATTTGCCAGCAGACCGTATCTCTGAGAACTCACATAATTTGTCATAATAAAGTGGCTGGTCTAAGTGCATTTGCAACTCTAAAAATAGCACTTCTTTTCAAAACTGGCATATTTTCAATTAAGGCTCTCTTGTCTATTACAAAACAGGAAACATGCACAGTAACTACTAATTGTTCTGTCATGGAAAAATATATGAATTAACCTGAGAAAGGTAGGAATAGAGCTCTTTGTAAGCACAAGGGTTATGCATTTGAAAGCTGTGAAGCAGAGCATGAAGAAGGCTGAAAATTGGTTAAACACAAGCTTGGCACTAGAGGAAGCTGGAAAAATGAAAGAGACAAGATACAGGAGCATTACATTACAAGGAGCAATACTGTCCATGGTGTTGGTTATCTTTCCAAATGTTAAGAAATTCTGAAGATTTCTGAAGGTAATCTGTTGAGAAATCATCTTTGTAACTGTTCAAAGATGCAGAAGCTGGTTGGAAAATAGATGAAATTGTGTTGTACATTAATTGATAATATGTGTTGTCATCCTCAGCTGCTGTACAAAAATGACTGAATTTATTCTGAGAGGAGTCCTATGTTCCTTCTCCCTAAATATGGATTTATTGATTCTGATCACCTTTCTTAAGCTGTAGCAAGCCACACTTTGGTCTACTCTGTGCCATGTAGATACTCCTCTGTGCAGGGGATGCTCACTGCCAGCCTGTCTGCACAGAATACTAGATCCTTCAGGAGGTAATGCTTTCCTAGGCCATGCCAGGCTTGGACATCCAATTCCATTACCTCTCTCCAGGCACAGAGAACAGTGAAGAAGATACTGGTAATTTCCTAAGCCATGCTGTCACTTGTAGCTGTGCCTTGAAATTTCTAGCTTAAAACTTACAAATGACTGCTTGCAAAACCAGATTTACAGCTTGTAAAGGAATTTTGGTTTTGGAAGAGTATCAAAAATTAACCCACTAGTAAACAAGTTATGCATCTTATCTGAAAAGGTGGAACAAGCAAATAGCAATTATGGAAGAATTTTGTAAAACAGGAAGAATGGAAACTTTGTGAGGGAAATGGATAATCTAATAATTAATTTATGTCTTTATATCTGCACTTTTACAGGGTACAGCTGTTATTTGAGGAGAAACAAACACAGACCAGTTTTTTTATTTAATAATTTGGGTTAGGTTATTTTTTTGTTTAATAGTCCCTGGACTTTGAGATGATGTCTGTTAGTATTTATTCAACATGTGGCACAGTTGCCTTAATCACTGTGTTGTGGGCTGGGGGTGGTTGGGAGGGGGGTTTTTGTTGTTTTGGTTTTTTTTTTCTGAAATGTTACATATCTCTGGCAAACACAGCTTCAGTGTTGGGAACCAATGTTTCAAAATTGGAGATAAGATTGCAGGATCTTCTTTAACTTCTTAGGCTTAGCAGCACTGAATACTTTTTTTGTTGCAAATTATTTGCTCAGTTGTCATAATGAAAATAGCCTTCCTGACCTCCTATAATGCAAACATGATCAAGACAGATGGTGACATCCAAGAAACTTTTCTCTGAAAGGTTAATCTGCTTCATACCTAGGAAACCTCATTAGCCAAGGGCTAATTATTCTGATTCCGAAGCTTGCACCTGTAGTAGGGGAAATGCCAAGTTGCACATAGACTTAGAGACTTTAATCACCTTTCAGCAATATTACTTCTTTCCAATAGGTTTTTGCATTGCTTTTGCCTATCTGCTCCTAAGAACTCTTATTTTAATATTCGCTCTTTGCAACACAATCAATGAATCTAAATTAACTTCAACACACTTAGACTGAAGTCTAGGTTCTGAAATTTGATCTACCTGTGCAAGTAGTTATTTTTCCCCAGCTAAATTGAGACACACACAAGCACACAAACTATTCTATTGAGAGACTAGCAAATTAAACTGCAGTGGCGTAGGAAGATATGAATGACCCTTATTGGGACTTGCTTTAGTTAAGCAACTTCAGTACCACAGAGAATGTTACATAACACATTCAGGCTGGGTGATACATTGCACTGATGCTTATGTCAAAACCCCAGATGTACATTTTGCAATAATTTGGATCTAAATGTTGTTTGTTGCTGTCTGTTTACTCTGGTCAATAAATCTATGAGTTTCTCTTTCTCATTTAGCTTTCAGACCGTTCAAAAGATGGTACCCTCATCACCATTTCTTTTATTATAAGAGGCATGTTCACAGGCAGTGTCAAGATAGAAAACCTAGTCATAGAAACTAGGTGGGTGGATGGGCCGCCAGCCAGCCTAATCAAGTTGAGATCATAGGCACAAGACACTGCCCTCCTCCAGTGTTTTCTCACCATGCTATCCCCTCACAAAGAACTTCTCAAAATACACAGCATTATAGCATTGGGCTCAGAACTCCTAGAGTCCATCTTTAACTTTGTTTGATGAGCAAATAAAACCATCTATGAAGGCTATTTATAGGGGTGAATTATCTGCACGTGAATAGGTTGATGAAGTGCTACAAAATATATCAACATATTTATATATTCATATATATATTTATATATAAAAATAAGGGTAACCTTGTTATTCTGTTCTAGTTTTATTCTTTAATTAAAATTCGATGCACAATATATTTGCACTATCAGGTTATTTTCAAGGAAATATATCCATCATCTTTTTACACTCTGCCTGATGGCAATCTCTGCGTTAGGCTGTCATTTTTATTGACATCAAATCAATGTGTATTTGAATTACATTTGCTTTAGAAACTCTATACAGTATTAATGAGATGCTTTGGTTTTCTTTAACTTTAGACATTTTATTATCAAATTAGCCCAGCTCTACAGTAGAGTTTTTTTTAACAGAGTTTTATAAGATAATTAGAGTGTCATTGGAGACTATTAATTCCTGTCTGCTCTTCAGAAATCCATCCTAAGAGAATCTTCTAGTTTCAAAACTACTTTTCTTATTTTAAATCAATTTGAGATAGCTGGCCTAAACTCTCCATGAGAAAAGATCCCTGGTCTGAACATGACCTTCAAGGTGAATCATCACAATATGTATGTCTTGTACTTTAAATGTTGCTGCTGAAGAGATTCTTGATATTGCTTTAATTAGTAGTTTTTTATGTAATTGCTTAAAAGGATTGCATGTTTCAAGGTGAGCTAGCCCTCTAAGTAGTACTGCTTAGTCCTCCCACCACTTTCCATGTAAGAGGCTGGGCTGCGGCCCAGCTCATTGTATGAATGATCTATCAAGATAGGAACAGCAAAGGCCATAAGTGCTTCCAAGGCAAGCAGAGGACAAGTAAAGATTGGATGGTTGGTCTGGGTTTTGTTTTCCTTCTCTTTTTAAGACAAAATCCTGAAAGACCTGATGAGAAAATAGAGTTGAGAGAAGTTGAAGAAAGTGTGTGAGTTTAAAGAGAAATAGATGAGAAATTCCCTTTTCCCTGAAAAGCAGGGCTTCTGCCAGCTATTATTTTTCTCCTTAGCAGAGATTGGGAGATTCTGCCTTTTGTCTAAATGTTATTTTCTCTTACTAAATTGAATCACAAGAAAGGAAGACTAGAGGAAATTACCTTCTGTTGTGGTCTGATGGATGGAATATGAAAATGTCAGATACTGCACTTTTAAGAAATTTCAGTCTGGGAAAAGGTTGTGGGGAATGTTTTCTTTCAAACAACACATGAAGGAGGTAGACTCAAGCATACTTCAGGGTAGTAGGAGGGCTGTTTATGAAGGCTGGTAGACAGGTGGCATAACTATCATGAGTCAATGTGGAAAAATAAACTTCTGGATTGATCAAGAAGCAGCAAAACACTTTTTTAGGTAAATAACATAAACTTGGATATTTGGTAAAAAATATTTTTTTAAAAAAGCAGGAGTTGTTGGAGGGTTTTTTTGTGTGGAACAATGGATGTGTCTTTTTTTGGTTCTTTACCACACCAGATTGAATCAAGTTCTCACATATCACTTGGCCTCATTTTTCTGCTTATGAAATCTAGTAAACATTGCCCTATACTCTAATTACCAAGCTGCAACTAAAACAACATGATTTCTTAGCAGAACTAGTAGATCACACTGAATTGTGGTAGAATTGTGAATATTTTAGCTTCCTAAACACTGTCATTTGTTTCAAGCTTAAGGAGTTTGTGTGACACAATATAATAATCAGTGGACTTGTGTGTGTTTGTGGTTTGGGGTTTTTTTGAATGGTTACCTTGATCCTGATTGAATATCCATGAAAGGTAATGGGAAGCTGTTATTCTTTCTGTGACTTCTTTTTTTATTTCTTCCTGCTGCTCACTTAAAAATACTCATTTAAAATAAAGAATTTTCCCCAATGGTTCATCAGGAGAGAGTTATTCAGGGATAAGTGTCTCAAATAACATTGTTTTGGCTAAGTGTCTTATGTTATCTTTTGATTAGATTATAATTTTTGACATGCTTAAAATCTTACATCCTAATACTTAGAATTATGGCAAAAGTTTATCTGTTCTCCAGCACTAGCACTGAAGTCAGCAATTCTCATGGCAGCAAATCAATTGCTGAGAGGAGTAAGAGGTTCACCCTAAGAGATTTTTAAGAATACTAGACTTGTTGTTTAACTACTAATACTTAAAGAAAACATCTCTTCCACACCGTCCCATTCTGCAACTAATAATTTTTGCTTTACGTGTGTTTTAGTTTCACAGTGTTGTCTTAGGGCTTGGATGGTGCAGACATGTAATCTTCACACACTGCTCTCTCACTGGAATTTTCCTTGTAACATATCCCTTTTTTTACTGCTGTTTATGATAGTCTTGAAAAAGACATTTTGCATTATTTCAAATTTGCTAATTATTCAAAATGGTGACTACTAGGCCCTGCTCATTTAGGGACCTATGTTCACCTGGTCAATGCAGACAGCCTCATACTAGCTCTGTCCAGGTCCAAAATCAATTCTCATCCTACTCTTGAGTGGTGCTACTTGCAGGCCTTGCCCATGCTGTTATTTCCTGCCCCAAGTGAACTTCTCACAGAGCGAGGCTGATGCTTGCAGAGTCTAGATGTGAAACTGGAAAAGGGTCAGGTGTGTTATTTTTGCTTTACATCAAGTTGCAAATAACACAGACTTGTTGCAATCTAAGTTTCTGTAACTACAGTCAACGTAAGTAGTTTGGGCTGGTTAGAGAAATTGGCAGTGATGCACAAATGTTTGCACTTCCAGCTCAACAGTTCAGTGGCTGATACCACTGTGCTTCAGTTCTGCATGTCACTAGCAGTCTAAGTGAATAGAAACCTGAGCCTAAATAACTGTGAATGGATAAAGTCAAGTAGAAAGACACAAATACCACCATTTATAGAGCTGCAGAGCATGAGCACTAGGGTTGCCTACAATCAGCATGTGCCAAAAAATTATTAGAGCTGGTAAGAACTTCAATAGATAGATAACTGTACTTCTCTCATAACTTTAAACAGTGGGTAAAAGCAGAAATGCTTTCATTAAGGATGTTATAGACCATCTATGCAGTGATGTTATCTTGTCATGTTGCAGTGCCATGGGGAGCATTCAAGGATTTCTTATAAAGCAAGGAAAATGAGCATTAACAATCTCTAACATCTTTGATTCATGGAAGTACTATTGCTATAAGGAGACCTCAGAGAGGAGGGTTTGGCTTGTACCGATGATTTCTCAGTTTTATTGACCATTAAAATCATTTTATGCCTTGAATCTTCCTTTGAACAGGAGAGTTTAACTTTTCTTTTCTCTGTGTGCTGTGTGCAAGATGTGTCCCATATCTTCCCTATCCTTGCTCCTCAGAAAAAATTTCACAGTTACTGTTGCAGGTGGTAGGATTTCATTGCCAGTAAAAATGATTCTGAGTTAAGAAACAATCACTGAACTGCAGTGTTAGATGCCTAGTTTCTGAATAGGTGTTACCAAAACATAGCTTAAAATATTGTTACATCTAGGAGTGCAAACACCACTGCAGGCATACTTTCTCCCCTATCCTAGAAAAACTTTTGCCAAAAGATGAAATGTACTACACAGTACCAAGTAGACTTGGTGGTGCTGAAAGAAAAATGAAACGGCCAGTCAGTTTGACATCTCAGAGTTTACAGACCATCTTTGTCAGAAAAATGAGCCACAGTGGGATGTATATGCTGTCCAATTTGTGAAGCAGGTAATTTGAGCAGTTGCCCAGACAAGAAACTCTTCCATGGTGCTGACCATGTATCATGACATCAAGACAGATGATTGAAGAATCTGGGCCTGACACCACTGATTAAACTCAGGCATGTCCAGAGGGGATTGATTACATATTGCCCAGTAGTTTGATGCAATGAGAGAAAAGGGCAAGGCTGCTCTGTAAGGCCTTGTAGCAGTCTAGTAACTCTAATGAATAAGATGCACAGAATTGTCTGAAATGTGCTAGCCCCAAATTGAAGCGGGCCTTATTTGCCAGGAGAAACCAGTAACTGTCACAGGCCATTTCTACTCTAGGACCAAAATAAAAGGGTGTTTGAGGTGCTATATGCACAATACATTTAGTTTGCATACACAGCTGTATCATCTCTGCTGAGGTCTTCTGGGCTCTGCTAGTGAGAGTTGTGCTACTGTTTCCTTGGCTTCTCGCTTGGTTTCTTCACAAGCTGAACTATTTGACTCCTTCCTTGAGAGAAAAGTGCAGAATTTGTGCAAATCATGTGTTTTACAAGATTCTTACCTTTTTTGTCTGCAATATTGATTAGGTAATAAATCAATGCATTAAGCTGAGTTCTCCCTTAGCTATCATCTCAAACTTTGCATCACATCTTCCTCTTTCTATAAGAAAAGAACTTCCCAAGACAAAGGTGTCAGTTGGATTTCTTGCTAAATGATACTGCAGGTCTGATGGGACCAAGTGAGATAAGCTACTCTGAATGTGGATTCCTGCCTTCTCATTTCCTGCTGTGCTGAATTTTGTTGAAAGCAATGTGCTTAAAAATGTTTGAATTGCGTCCCAGAAAGCTCCCGTAAAGCCTGAAGTAATAAAGAGCAGTGCGTGTATGTAACAATACCCATACACATAATATAGTTCAGCAATAACATGGGAGGGGTTCAGCATGAATTTTCTGCCTCATGGAATGACCTCTGCCTTTTTCTACTTTTTACCTTTTGGTATGTGTATAAGGTCCATGAAATGTCATTTTGTTTTCCTTCCTTCCTTTTATTTTTGCTTGAAAACCTGAGGTACCTGGGGTTACAGCAGTAGGCACAAAATAGCATTTAATTTGTATTCTGCGAGGGCTGGAAGAAATAAATTCTTTTAATTCATAATTAGCTATAAGACATTTACAAAACTATACTCATGTTGACAGAATAATTTTTATTTTAACTCTTCACACTGCTTTTACTTTGAACTCCTCTGCTTCAGTCTGTGCTGTGGATCTCATACTAGGTTTTCCCATGACCCATTGGGCAGTTTAGGGGCCCCAATAAACCTGTGCTCTCCTCTTTGGAGACTAGGCTTTGGAAAAGCTTGTATTCAAGAGCTGATTAAGAAAGCACATCTTACTCCGCATTCCAGTGGTCTGGGCATATATGTACAGTCAGTCCCAAGCATGCTTGTAGGTGTACATGCATAAAAATTTTATAACCCTGCATCCTATACTAGAAATAAGGTATTGATAAATGTACCTAGAACTGTATGGTGTATAGGCACTACTTGTATTTTGCTTCTAAGGACAAGTACAGAGAAGCAGATTTTTAAGTGTTTCCTCAGAACCTTATTGCTCTGCACTCATTTGTGTCACCTTAAACAACCAGATAAAACAACCAAGATTACCTGCCAGGCAATCTATGATTTTCCTCCATCCAGGGGTTGTGTACACATGGTAAAACATGAAATTATCTTCTGCTTGAATAACTTCTTCTAATTACAATATGAAAAAGAAATTGTTGGGTGACTTATTTTGTTTTTCAATTAACCAAGAAGCTTAACATCCTACTTTGTATTTTGCAGCGTGCTTCCTATTATACCTGCCAGATGGGTTCAAATGTCTGTAGGGAGCTTTGGAGAAGCTAAAACACTTGGCAATGTGGAGACATCCAGGGAACAATGTAATGAACTTTTATCGTCTATGTTTATCTATAGTTGTGAGGTTTTTCCAGAATTTTCTCTTGGTTTTTGATATTCAAGCACTCAAGCATTTCCATTGTATTTTTCAGAAAGTACTCTGAGTCATGTTCTGTAAATGCTGCTGCATAAATCCTGTATTACAACTGATTAACAGTTTACAGCCTTCTTACCTTCAAGCAGTTGCTAAAATTAGTAACACCACATAAAGACTCTGTCTGTAAGCAAGGGTATGTGTTTGAAATAAAACATTAGGTTATTGACTCGGAGGTAAAGTTTATGCAAGCTCTTCTGGTTTTGTTCGGAGTGCATTCTCAAGATGAGATTACTTTAATCTGTAATTAATAAACGTATGGTGCTTTGAGACCTATCAAGGAAAAATAGCTGTAACAACTTCTCACTATTACATTTGTTGACAATTAGAAAATCCAGCGTCTTAAAATTAGTCGGGATGATTTCATTAGCTATAATCTTGATGTGGAATGTTATGAACGAGAGCTCCAATCTGAATGCTTTCAGAGTTCCTACTATAGAAATTATTACGGAAAGTATGTCTCTTTTGTAATGACATTTAAAATGCATTTTTCCTCAGTTATTTTGAAGGCATCGAGATTAAACACTTCTATCTTCAAAATTATGCAAAAATCTTCCGATATCTGCTGTTTCTCTCGTTCTTTCTTCCTTCCTTTTCCCATCACTGAATATGCTAAAAATTAAGGTAATGAAAAAAAAACCCAAAAACAAACAGCTAAAACTCCAAACTGTTTGAAACTGTACAAATTTTGAAAATGTTAACGAAAATAATAAAAATTATTTCATGTTCGGTAGTAAGAAGAGAGATTGATTTGTACGCCATAATGCAGTTCTAATTTTTTCTCCACCACAGTTCCTAGTCATATTTCATCTTTGGAGAATTTTTTCTCTTCAGTAACTTCTAACATTTTCTAGCATGTTTAGTCCTGCATTGGTAGGAGGAAATTCCTATTTCCCTAGAACACAATTTAGCTTTTTCAAACACTTGCCAAATCTTTTTTGAGTTAAATATCAGGTGGCCACGTGGCTTAGGTTTATTTTAGCTAGTAATGCATTTTAATGATTCTGTAGTTCCAGGAAAAAACTCCAGTCTAATGTTATGCCCATCAGGTCTATGTCGCTATTGAAAAAAAATAATAACTCACTTTGGCCCACAAAAGTATGAAAAGAGTGTTCCTCAATTTTCCAATGTTTTCTTGACTCTATCAATTCATACATCCCAAGGTCAGTACCTTCACTGTTTCTCATTTTGGATGAATATGTCAGTGACAGTGTCTTCCTTGTCTTACCTTTAGACATACTGGTAATTCATTGTTCATTTATTTCACACTTCTATCAGAAGGTGTCAGGAACAGATGAACCAATGTAGAGACACAAGAGAATGACAGTGCGAACATGTTATTTCTGATGTCCTCCTGGGATGGAAAACATTAGTCCTGGAGAAGGCAAGATTTCATCCTCTTGGGAAACTCACTTTAAAATTCTTAATAGAATTATCTCTGAGTCTTCCATTGGTATAATTCAAGATAGATTTCTCTTTTTCTTCTAATAGCTTTTGAAAAGAGTGGAAGGAAATGGCTGTCTCTGGTACTTTTCATTGTATAGTTTATATCATTGGGCTACTGTCCTGGGTTGCAGTGT